>JACXGJ010000681.1:0-110787 GCA_016801105.1 Esox niger
TGCATCGCTGGGCTGTGTTGAGGTAGAGGGGACAGGAGCACTTGATGTTGCATTGTTGGGCTGTGGTGAAATAGAGGTGTTTGCAGGTAACCCAGGATTTGCAGAGGTGGGATTCAAGTATTTCAAAAGTACATCTGAAGAGAGAAGTATATGTGACCATAAATGTTTTACATTATATGAATGAAAAAGCCACTGATGGTTACACTATACAATAATGGCACCTAAGCCAAATTACAGCCTAAACACAAAAAGCAAGAGTAAATAAATGTAGCGTTAATGCAGTAAACATATAGTACACATAAGACCAATCAATAATGAAAATGCAAAGGATTACAACTATTAATTACAAAAGGGGATGCGAAAGGGACATTGGCTAACTAGATTTGAGATCCTGTTGGTTTTTTTGTTTTTGAATAAAGCCCTGTTATGTTTGGTTTTTATTTGTTTCTACAAACCTGTCCTTGTTCTTATTGTTTTCACCTGTGCCTTGTTTGCTCCCTCGTTGTGTCCCTATTTAAGTTCCTCCTGCCCCAGTGTTTCTTGTTGATCATTGTTGTTAGTGTGTTGTTTCTTTTGCCTGTTACTGCCGTTTGTGTAAGGTGTATTTTTCTTCAGTTAACCTTTGTTAAACAACTGTGACAATATACTAGCAAAGATGTCAATAAAATGTAGGCCTATCTGTTTTCTTTAGGCAGACAGTTGCTGATTAATGCAGCACACTTGAAAGAAAGAGTATTTCCCAAACGCCTGAATAGTCTTTCAAACATTCTCTAATGAATTTTTAAGTAACTGAGTGACAAACTCTAGCTAGTAGTAACGCTGCTCCAACAGTAATTACAATGCAATTCCATGAACTATTCATTCATCATATTACATTACCTCTGTCCTCATCCCGTTTTTCCTCCTCTCTTCCCTGGGCACCATTTTTTTTAAATAGGCTACTGATACTTATTTATAATGTTTCACGTTCAGTGTCACTCAGTACTAGATAACTGAACTCACCCCTCCCCCACAATAACTGAGAGTGGGGGGGCGAGTGATGCACCGGGTTGGGGTGAGGCTGCAGAAACACCGAAAAAAAAGCCTCATAAGCTGTAGTTATGTTGTTGTGGGGGCTTTTGCTTTTTGTAATATTTTGAATGAATAGTATTAAAATAGCATTAGTAAAAAGTAGTACAATAAAATATATATATATAATAATCTTAACTCATATGGGTATCCCTGGGTGGACAGCACCCCTAGGATTTGTCTACTTCAACTATGCCATGGGTGGAGGAGTCAGTCTGGGAAAGGCAATTGAACCATCACAAAAAGATTTGAGAAAGGGTTCCAAAATTGAACGCTAACTCAAGTTCGCCATGGTTTTGCAATAACCCAACCCTGCCTTCCACCAAAAGAAGCATATCACAGTCAAGCATAGTGGGGGGAATGTCAAGATATGGGTCTGCTTTTCCTCCTCTGGACATGGTCAACTGCACATCATCAAGGGAGTCATGAATATGAGGCCAAGTTAAAGTCCTGACCTTAATTGAATTGAGATACTGAGGCAAAACCTGAAGTGGCCAGTACATACTGGACACCCCTCAAACCTCATTCAATTGCCTGAGTTCTGTAAGGATTGGGCAAACATTAAAAAAGATGCTGCAAACACATTTGCCACAAGCTATTAAATGAAAGTATTATTTGTCAAATATTTGTTGTGAAATCAACCACTTTTGTTAGAAAATGAGCATATTTAATACATTTTTGTTTCTTTCTGGCAGTGTTGCATGAAGCAAAAGTTCAATGTTATTTGAAATGGTAGGTAGTTCAAATGGTCTGAGACATTTCCAAATTATTTTGAAACTTGACAGATACATCATGCTCGAACACCTACAAGCTGATTTGACATCCAAAGATAAATTGTTATCTGTGAGAACTTGTCGCTGCTCTATACACCTGTTACATGACTCATGCATTTTACGCAACCTCTGCATTTAAGATGCTCACTGGATTAGAACAAATAACCACATAAAGCAGACACCCATATACAAACGGCTTTGCCCAGAAACCTAAACATTAAAGCAAGAACCTAGCTATTAAATTCGTGGCTGGCCCTTGCAGACACACCAAGGTATAATTAAAGTAGGCTACATCAGAGACTGGTATGGGCATCAAATTTCATCAGACTTAAATTCTGCAGGATATTGGCCAATTGGCATTTGTACTATCAAGCTATCAATAAAATGTATTTTATAAAGCCCTTTATACATCAGCAGTTGTCACAAAGTGCTTTGCAAAACACCTAGCCTAAAACCCCAAGGAGCAAACAACAGTAGTGTTTAACTTCAGTGGCTAGGAAAAACTCCAGGCTCAGAGGGGTTACCAGTCCTCTTCTGGCTGTGCCGGACACACATATTAAGTGTCCAAATTGTAATAATTAATAAATGCATGTGGGCTGAGTCCAGAGTCTTTTTAAACCTAGTTCAGATCGGAGGCATGACCAGATGGACAAGGACATGGACAAACGGGAGGATGGGCGGGATCAGTAGAGTGGCAGCTGAAATCATCAGGTATCGTCTTGATCTGTAACACAACCAGGAGGACTTCGGACAGGGACTGCAACAAGTCAAGCCTGGTCCTCTGCAGGTGTAGGTCAAGTCCTCCTATGTTTAAAACGGCACGAGACAGGAACATTTTTAAAAGTGCATTCCGTAGATCTACAAGGGTTTGTAGTGGAAGAGAACTGACCCTACTCCCCCTGCACAATAATATAGCAGCGTAAGACCTTGGGACGGGGGGTCCAGGGACACTGTGGCTCTATCTGAAGGAGGCCCTGGACAGGGCAAACAAGCAGGAAATCAATTCACCTACATTGCCAAGCATCAACCAAAGGGGACACCCACCAACCACAACCATCCTGAATGAGGGCCGAGTACAGCCCATTTGCACTTATGCCACCACCATGTCCCCATTACTTGCTTGGAACCTTCATATTATGGTGAGAAGATCCCATGATGTTTACCAAACAATCCACAGATACAAACCCCAAACAACACACTTTTGGTCCCTCCATTTTCAGTCCTGTCAACTTGTTTTTGGTAGATTTTGTTGTTACATGTGGCTTTAAAAGAGAATTCTGAGCTCCTTTTTATCAACAGGTCATGTGCAGTCAACAAGGCCCAGAGGAGGAAAAGCAGTCCCGGACCTTGATATTCAAACTACTCGCTTGAGAAGGGCAGTGTTGGGTTTTCACCAAACATAGCAGTCAATTTAAGACTCATCAAATTACAGGGAACTACTGCAAGAGAACTTGTGTCGGGCCACTGAATGTCAACACAAAATTTATTTTTTAGTATAACAATGGTTCTAAAAACAAGACCGAATCAACATAGGAATGGCTCAAGAACAAACATTTTAATGTTCCCACAGTGGTCCAGTCACCGCCTGCAGCTAATCAGTTCTTTTTATAGACTCAGAGGAGTTTGCATATTCTGTGAACACAACTTCAAATAAAAAGGACAATTCTCCAAAATGCCAATTGGTACAATAGGTGAATGTGCTGAAAACTACTATAAATTGCCCCATCAATGCACAGACAAAATCTATCTTTTGAAGTGATTGCAAGTCTTAAACAAAAATGTATCATGTGACTTTGTGATTAGATTTTTTCGTTCAGTGCTGTGATTAAGGTTTAATATCAAATTATAATGGATCAGAATTTTTTTTTTTATTTAACCCCTATAATATTTTTCCCTGATTCCTTGGGTTAGTAGGTTGAATGGAGGCTGACATTTTAACCTGATATCCAAGGAGATTTCACTTAGCACCTATGATTTTACAACTAAAATGTATATTGGAGATTAGATTACTTGGATATAATAGTACTGGGACTTGACACCATGCAGCAGGCCATGGATTGAAGACAAACTTGCCTCACAAGAAAATGTTCAATAATTGATGCCGTAACTTCATTGTAACCCAAAATTTATACCAAGAAACGTGTCAGGCTCACCTTACTGATTAAGTCTGTCTGAAACTTTAATGTGTATGTCCCCAATCTTCCGCCACTTATAACAAATTGATCTTGTGAACTGGGAATTAAGCAGGCAATGCTCACAGATATCAATGGAGACAAATTCACTCTTCATGCTATCCTATTTACGCCAGTTTAACCTATATAAAAAATCCCCCAGCTTGCTAGTTATCTACTCTCTAACTGAAACAGATTATGTTGTTTTAAAAAAACTTGGTGGGGGAATATAATAAGCACTTATCAGCAAGGTGGATTGTTTTCTGACCAGCTATACTTGCACTGACATTACATCGGTTGCAAAACATAGCCTACAGCGAATCATCTTGACATGTTCATTTAGTGTTAGTGGTAAAAGTTAAATAATTGGGTGACATGGAGTTATATTCAATTGAAGAGATCAATAAGCTTATCTTAAATGACACACAAAGAACCAAATGGCTGATTCTATTACTTTATCTATGTTTACAGCACCAGCAGTCCCAATCTAATGCAGATAATGAACTTCTATATCTGAATACATAGGGAAAATCTTAAACTAGTTATATCAGTAACTACCGGTTACAGTTCTAGCTTGGTGGTGTTTCTGCAACAAAGATGCGTTGCGCATTGCCTTTTTTACAACATTGTATCTGTGTTAATCTGACACATTCAATCAACAGGGCTGTAATGAAATAATTATAAAGTTGGGACCTCAGTAATTATGTAAATACATACAAAATATGAATAAATATTTGAGCAAAACAAAATTAATCTTTTGCATGCCAACATGAACAAGTGGAATTATTAGTTTGTTACGTTCCTTTGCATCCCCAACATTTGTGCCTCAGATTAGTTTTTTTCAAAACATTCACCACTTTCTAAAGCTGCTTTTTCATTATCATATAATTTTTGCAAATAACAATAAACAGCCAAACAAAACTGGACAAAATATCTTGTACTGCCTAACTAAATTCATTCATCAATGTCTGTAAAGTTTCCATTAGTGCCTCTAACTTCATGGTTTCATTAACTGAGAATGCCCCATTTAACACATTTTAGTGTTTATTGAATCCTGTATGCTGATTGGCTGAAAGCACAATGAATCTTGCGTAGCTGTGGTATTTTGACAATATACCACAAACTCCCAAGATGCCTTATAGCTATTATAAACTGGTTACCAACACCATTAGAAATTAATGTGATGTTATATCCATAGCAATCAGTATTAAGGATGCAAAGCACCCACTACTTAATAGACCTTATAATCCGGGTGGTTTGAATCCAGAATGCTTATTGGCTGCTAGCTGTGTTATGAGACTGTATATCACAAGTATAACACCACATCACATTTTATTCCATAGCTAAATGCTGGGTCCAGGCGCTCCTTAATGCGTTGTGCCTATGAACAACACTTAGCCGTGGTATGTTGGCCAAATAACACAACCCCTCATCCATTAATTCATATATATATTATGGGTATCACTGCACTAATTGCATTGATAACTGGGTTATCTAAGCAAAAAGTCATCTTGGAGAATATATTGCCAATATATAACTAGCCAAGTGCTGTGTCCTGGCAATCTGTGTTGTTTCATAACAACAGCGCTCATGCCTCAATGTGTCAGTACACTGCAGTATTTGTGTTTTCAAAGGTTTTTATACCACAGTATATTATATATTTTTTTGTGTGGGTATTTGTTCTCTACTGTGCAACATATTGAAAGATATTGTAATGCTTAGTTCTCTCTTTTACAGTACTCTTGCCATTCCTCTTTGCCTGTCATCTGATACTTTTCTCTACAGAGATGATGGTCATAAAAGTTTAAACCAGCACGTTAGAATAACAGAATGGGCCCAATTACTTCCATGTATTATGTAACGTCCAACAGCACTGCATGTGTTCCCTACAAGGCTTTTGTTGCGCTGCTATGCCGTTTGTCAGACAGTGAGGGAAAACCCTCTTTTGTACCGAATGACACGTCATTCATCATCCATATGTTTTGTCAGCCTGCTCGGTTGTTTGGGCCTTTGTTTCCGCTAAAAAGGTTAGGGCAATACTGATTGGAACAGAGGTCAGAGAGGGCAGGAGGAAGACTCCAACTGCTGCTGCCCTCACACTTGTATGGCCCAAGTGACTCGGGAATCAGGGAGGTGGAAGAAAAAAGCCTGGGAGAAGAAAGATGGCGAGGCTGCTGCGGAGGTGACCACCGAGCCCATACCACACAAACTGCCTTGGGGCACCGACCCCAGGTATGATGCCAACTCCGCACCAATGGGTCCAGTTCAATTACTCCCTCACCTCCACACCGCCCACAGTTTTTCTGTTAATAAAATCCCCACCAGCACCCTAAAGACTTGCTCAGTGTCTGTTCCCTCTGGCGCTTTCCATTCCAATATTGAAAACCTTTATTAAGCTCTTTGTAGAAACACCTTTCACAGCGATCATTGATTTGACTCTTCTTTGGTATACCTCTACTCGCTTTGCACACGTTGATTGGGTAGTTTCTCGAATTCCTCCTTGGAGATCCTCTCATGCTCTATCTGATTAGGTTGGGAGAGTCTTTGAACATTTCATGTGAAGTGTCCTTTTCTCAGGAGTGGCTTCTGTCTAGCCATTCTAACATAAATGCAGGTTTGATGACGTGCTGCAGAGACGGTTGTCCTTTGATCCTCCATAGCTTGATTTTTGCACTGTGAAGACCTAATATAGATGGTTGTTTGACTTTCTAAATTATGTTCATTCAATTACATTTGCCACAGATGGACACTCAAGTCCAAGACATATCAACAATAATGAAAGAATACAGGATGCATCTCATTGGGCATGTCATGGCTACGGTTCTGAATACCTATGTACATCAAATATATATGCCATAAGTTATCAATACATTTGCACATTTATATAAAGCTTTTCATATAATTGCCAGGTCCTGTGCAGACTGAGGGAAAACAAGAATAACGTAAAACCTTTTGTATTGCATATAATGTAATTAACTAGTTACATAGATAAAACAACAAACTTTTGTGAAAGTGTACGGTTACTTTCAGAAGCCACTGAATATGTTTATTTGGCTGGTTTCCCCAGTATCTCAGGTTTTCTGGAACACAGTGCTCCATCCACCAGCAGTATTGCAAGGTCCATTGCAAGAATTATAATATACTGTAGTTGCCTTTAATGGTGAATGTTTTCGAATTTGTCAAAATGAGTGTTTGAGAGTAAACACAAATATTTTCATATGTTTCATCAATGCTATAAACTATATAAGGCCACCATTTTCCTTTAAAATATGATTTCCATGCCTTTCACATGCACTAACATTTTAATCTTACTGTGTGTATTTTTATTGAGCTGCTCTTCTAAACCAGGTCTCTATCATGACCTCAGAAAAGATTAAACAATTAATATACTTTTCTCAGTCAGTAACTTATGTTATAGTGTATCTGTTGAAATGAAGTGACACTCCTACAGGATGTTTTAAGCTATTAAAGCAGTAGAGATCTGAATTTCTGTCTGGCTGGAAATGGCCTGTGTTTTAAATAATGTATTTTGGTAGAGCCAAGTTCCAGACCTGCTGCAGCTGTTAAACAAAATAATAATCAGCTAGTGCCAAATTCAGCATGTGGTTGTGAAACCTTGTCTCTCTCCTCTTCCTTGTCAGCTGCAGGAGCAGACAGAGGCTGCACTGCGGTGAGTATTGTGATGTATGTGGTGCTGAAGCTGCTTTCTCATTTATTAACTAGTTACATACATGTTGTTGTTTTTCATGACTGAACAGGTATTTTGCCAAAATCCCTCATTTGTTCAGATATATTAATTAAATCTGCCGTGCATTTTTCATGCTACACGTATGTTAGCGGTGGGCATTCTGAGTCTCAGAGCCTACTCTTAGCCCTGCTAAATTGCTGCCTACAGGGGACATATACCGGGTTGGAAATCAACCTACTGCTCTTTCAGCAAAAACTCTTCTGTCTTTCACCACTGTCCAATAAAAGCAAAACATTATATAAAAACGATGGAGCATTTCACAGAGGTGATTTGATTCCCACTCGTCGACTTAATGAGTCATCAATAACGTGGACTGGTGACAACAACCCTGTTTAATCATTAAAACACGTGAAAGAGAAATGGATGGCAAAGATACTAACAGAAATAAGCTTTGTGTGGGAAGATATGACATGTTCACAAAAGTAAATTTGGTTATTTTTATCACAAATTATCTTTGGAGTGTGGCATACCTGTAAGGGTGTAAAAAGGCCGTCCTGTTGACTACCTACGTATTATCTAGAACATAATTTGTTCATCCAATCTTCTAAATAGAAATCTATTACAAACAAATGTAAGATTAATGATATAAGAGGATTGCATACAACAATGCTTACAACACTTGTTTACTGCCCTGAATTGCACGTCCACTTCTGTAGGCTCGTACCTCAGTGATTGGGCACCTATCTCCCATCATGGCAACATTTTATCTGTAGGTTGACTGGCACATTATACGTCAATACCTTCCACCCCTACATATATCTCTTCCCTGGTCTGCTGGGCCAGCTTTAAGAGTGATGCTAGGACCCCACAGAGAGTCATATGTTTCAATTTAGCAGGTGCTCTTATGCATAGTGACTTATAGTAGTGAGTGCATCCATTTATAATACTGGCCCTCCAAGGCTATCACACCTACAATAATGGCAATGCAAGCGCTATGCTCTACCAACCAAGGTATGAACTCTCTCTGTCCCAGCATCATCCAAGGGATCATAATAAAATGCAGTCTCTCAAAATGGAGCAAAATGCTGTACATTGAAGTGTTGTGTATGTATGTGAAATGGCCATTCTATCAAAAAGCGTAAAATTCTACCCAGAATCATGAATCTTACATGTACATTTTACTTAGCTGAATTTACATCAAGTCTTAATAACTTTCATTTAGAAGTGAAAATGGACCTGAGATTAAATGTCCAAAAAAAAGTATTTTATCATCTTTAAAATGTATTTGTTTTCAACGTTCGTAAGTATTTCTTACCTTTCAGTATTTTTTTACATTTTTATTGTACTTTTGCCCGCCGGGACAGTTCCATAATTGATGCCGTCTGGTCATTGTCACCAAAAATCCAAGAAAAGAGTGTCAAGCTCATCTTACTGATTAAGTCTATCTGAAACTTTAATGCACACCCCATCCCCCATCCTTCATGCTGATGCGGAAACCGTTGGGAATGAAATAGGTAACACCCATAGACACCCATGAAGGTGGATGTTCAAGACGCAATAACCCCCTGCACTGTCCAAATGCCCTACACGCTGGTTATTCAGTCTGTGCTGTGCAAGATCTTGAATGACATATTTTCTTTGTCCTCTCGTGTTCTTTGTCTCTACTAGGAACCAATCTAGTGTGTGTAAGTCACTTGATACCTATCTATATGGGGATGAATGTCATAAAAGTTTCAGCCAGCGCGTTGCAATGACTCTATGGGCTCAATGATCTCCGCGAAAGATCCCATGTATAATGCAACAGCCAACAGGATTGCGTTTTTATCACTAGGCTTAAGTCCTGCCTTGTTAAAAACTGTGAGAGAACGCTCTCTTTTGTGTCGAATGATACATACGTCATGGATCATCCATATTGATAGATGCACTTTGTGTGGGTTTCTATGATTTGTCAGCTGACTCAATAGATGAATGACATGTTATAAGACTATGCCGGTGCGGTTGAAAAAGGGTTGTGAAATGATGACGTTATTTATGCTTTTTAAAGCCACTTTTATTATATTTATGTTGGAGGAATCATGTTAAAAACTGTTGTATGAGAATGTTTTAGGATGACATTAAAACACTGCCTGGACAGACTCTGAGTCAGAAGTAAAAAATTTTCAAAAGTTTATTGCAGCTCTCATGACAGTTTGAGGTACTTCACATTCACATTGTTGTAACTTATGAGTATTAAATAATCAGTCATGATAAGACTTCCACCCGGAAATGTAATAGTTCGCTTTAAACACCAACAGTGCCTTCTGTTTATCATTCTTGCCTACACAGTAAACCTGAGTCATTTATCAGAGTCAGAAAATGCAGGCAATCTGTACATTTAATAAAAGATAGTGTATAAGATTAGTAGAGTGGCTAGAAAGTCAGGGTTGAAAAATGTCTTATAACTTTGATTGTACTTCCTTTAATTATTTCCTGAAATATTACAGCATGTATTTTGGGAAAATCTCTGAACATTTCCAGACCTACCTCCAAGAAACTGGCCTGGGATAGGTAGTTCCTGTTGGAATCCTGTTTTATTTTTGACAGTAAGCTGGAATAGTTTTTTAATTGGAACAATCATTTCAGTAGTGTGTACAAAGAAAATATCTATATTACTGGAGAAATTTACATAAATCTGTCAATGTACAGTGGGGCAAAAAAGTATTTAGTCAGCCACCAATTTTGCAAGTTCTCCCACTTAAAAAGATGAGAGAGGCCGGTAATTTTCATCATAGGCACACTTCAACTATGAGAGACAAAATGAGAAAATAAATCCAGAAAATCACATTGTATGATTTTTAACGAATTTCTTGGTAAATTATGGTGGAAAATAAATATTTGGTCAATAACAGAAGTTAATCTCAATACTTTGTTATATACCCTTTGTTGGCAATGACAGAGGTCAAACGTTTTCTGTAAGTCTTCACTAGGTTTTCACACACTGTTGCTGGTATTTTGGCCCATTCCTCCATGCGGATCTCCTCTAAAGTAGTGATGTTTATGGGGCTGTCTCTGGGCAACACGGACCTTCAACTCCCTCCAAAGATTTTCTATGGGGTTGAGATCTGGTGACTGGCTAGGCCACTTCAGGACCTTGAAATGCTTCTTACGAAGCCACTCCTTCGTTGCCCGAGCAGTGTGTTTGGGATCATTGTCATGCTGAAAGACCCAGCCACATTTAATCTTCAATGCCCTTACTGATGGAAGGAGGTTTTCACTCAGAATCTCACGATACATGGCCCCATTCATTCTTTCCTTTACACGGATCAGTCATCCTGGTCCATTTGCAGAAAAACAGCCCCAAAGCATGATGTTTCCACCCCCATGCTTCACAGTAGGTATGGTGTTCTTTGGATGCAACTCAGCATTTTTTCTCCTCCAAACATGATAAGTTGAGTTTTTACAAAGAATTTCTATTTTGGTTTCATCTGACCATATGACATTCTCCCAATCCTCTTCTGGATCATCCAAATGCTCTCTAGCAAACCTCAGACTGGCCTGGACATGTTCTGGCTTAAGCAGGGGGACACGTCTGGCACTGCAGGATTTGAGTACCTGGCGGCGTAGTGTGTTACTGATGGTAGCCTTTGTTACTTTGGTCCCAGCTCTCTGCAGGTCATTCACTAGGTCCCCCCGTGTGGTTCTGGGATTTTTGCTCACCGTTCTTGTGATCATTTTGACCCCATGGGGTGAGATCTAGCATGGAGCCCCGGATCGAGGGAGATTATCAGTGGTCTTGTATGTCTTCCATTTTCTTATAATTGCTCCCACAGTTGATTTCTTCACACCAAGCTGCTTACCTATTGCAGATTCAGTCTTCCCAGCCTGGTGCAGGTCTACAATTTTGTTTCTGGTGTCCTTTGACAGCTCTTTGATCTTGGCCATAGTGAAGTTTGGAGTGTGACTGAGGTTGTGTACAGGTGTCTTTTATACTGATAACAATTTCCAACAGGTGCCATTAATACAGGTAACGAGTGGAGGACAGAGGAGCCTCTTAAAGAAGAAGTTACAGGTCTGTGAGAGCCAGAAATCTTGCTTGTTTTTAGATGACCAAATACCTAGTTTACCTAGGAATTTACCGATAAATTCATTAAAAATCCTACAATGTGATTCTCTGGATAATTTTTTCTCATTTTGTCTCTCATAGTTGAAGTGTACATATGATGAAAATTACAGGCCTCTCTCATGTTTTTAAATGGGAGAACTTGCACAATTGGTGGCTGACTAAAGACTTTTTTGCCCCACTTTATATAAATAAAAAGCATAATAAAATAATGATTCAAATATCAGCCTGCAGTGGTGCAGGTAGGGAAAATCTGAATTCTACTACACAATATGTGTAAGTCAGTGTCACATAAACATATTATGTTTTTTGTAACAATTCAATTACTAGAAATGCTTGAGTAATAAAATGCCTTTTCTGTGTAATATGCTGGCATGCAAAGCTTATTGATATTGTTTGGCATGTCCTTTAATGATGCTGATGCTCCTAATGGTGTCTAATCATGTTTGATGCTTTCAATTGAGCAATTTTATTGTGACCATTGAACTATTGTGATTTCTGACCTTAATGGAACATGCTGGTGAAATAAAAAAACAGGTGTCATGCCATTCATATGCCAGAGCCAATGGAGGCTGGTGGAAGTGTATATGAGAATCACATCTTGAGAAAAGGTGAGTGAGAACAGGTACCTGTACAAGCAGTGTACAGGAGGTTGACATTGAGGCATGTAAAACATGAAGTCCATTAGTGATAATGCATGTATTGGCACGGCACAGTAGACTACCTCAATCTGAAAGAAAAGCACTGCTGTGAAGGCATACCTCGAACATAGTATTTCTGTGCACTCAGGAAGAAAGGCATTATCAGGACCTTTTAAAATGAGCAGGCAGCAGAAACAGAAAAGAGACTACTATGCACTACACTGTCTGACTGGTTAGTCATTAGTAAATGGAGGTCATTTTAAAGGGCCAATGTTTTCTGGTTGTATGAGCAGTGTTGACAAGCGGTGAGTGTTATAACCTCCACCTACTCATTATGTTCCTACAGGTAACAATTTTAGTGTAACAAGTTTGAGATCCAATTACAGGTTGGTAGATGACTCTTGGTAAAGGACCCTTTTAATAGGGTTTATGTTGTCTCGTTGTATCTGTTAGGGCAGTCCCTTTTCACCAGTAGAGAGCAGTCTTACTTAGGTTATGCATCAGCAGTATAAGGTGACATGGTAACAGGTAGCCTTAAATGAGACCATTCAGTAATTCACATGTTTTTAATGCTACCCACAAGTCATCACTGCAGAAAATCATGAAACTGGAATAAGTCATAAACAATTTTTATTAATTGAAACATATATGTTATAATTTGGTAAATCTTAATATTTTCCTGTACATTATCTCCTGATACACATGGAACCAGTTGGATTTCTTATCTTTAGGATAAATATACAGAATACCGAATAATGCATTCAAGTAAAAGAAAGACTCGTCTGTGCCTCATCCTGTTGTGTCATTCATTATTTTTAAGAGAAGGCCTGATGTCCACCTAATCTTTATGTGTATTTTTTGCTTGATCTCTTGACTGAATTTTCCTGCATTTGACATGCTTGTGTTTTGCAGGTTGTATAATAGGTTGCAACATGAGAAGAGCATTTAAGACAGATAGAAGTATACAATTGAGTCCGGAAATAATTGGACAGTGACACACATTTCGTTTTACCAAAATATATCTATGGTACTGTTTAATAATGAACATGGACACAAAGTCTCTCAGCTTTAATTTCAGGTTATTCATGTTTAGGAATTACAGCTCTTTAATATGTAGCCCCTCATTGCCCAGGGACCAATAGGAATTAGACAATTGACTAAAAAGGCTGCAAAAAATAAGAAAAATTACATATAGCAGGAACATTAGGAGAGGCTCTCTGATGAATATTTACCCTCAGGATGACATCCTCAATGCACTTGGATATATTGTATGTTGAGACAGAGTCCATGTTTTTATCAATGTACCCATCGGCTGCAGCAGAACATCAACCAATCTGTTATTTCAAAGCAGTTCTGGAGTGGCAATGGGTTCCAGTAATGAATTCCCTGGAAAAATGGTAAATCCTATTTAAGACATTGTCTTTAAGCTGGGAGGAGATGATCGAGGTGTGATCCGCCTTACCAAAGGCTGGGGAGGAGAGGGGTTTGTAGCTGTTCCATATTTTTATAAAACAATGGTCAAGAGACTGATCCCCACGTGTCGAAAAGAATTTGCTTGTGGTATTTTGGTAAAATGTCCTCATATTTGCCCAATTGAAGACACCAGCAACAACAAAAGCTGCCTTAGCGTGAGCGTCATCTGGTCTATTAATTACTCTGTATAGGTCCTCCAGAGCACACGTTTTTTCTGCCTGCGGGTGTATGTAGACTGCTGTGAATGTAGCAGAGCTGAATTCCAGAGGAAGGTGGAAGGGCTGTACTTTTATAGTTAGGAACTCCAGGTCTGGTGAACATTGTGTTGAAAGTACTGCAATATTCAAACCAGTGAGAGTTATCTATAATGAGCCCTCTGCCTTTACGTTTACCTGATTTCGAAGTTCTGTCCTGCCAGTAGATGGAAAAACTTGCTGGGGTATTGGCAGAGTAAGTCACCATAGGGTCTAACCAGGTCTCAACAAATGCCAGCACACAGCATGAGGTGGGCTTACCAGCTTGTTTGGCTATCCTGACTTTCAAGTTCAAATCATGTGAAACCAAGTTTGGTGGGTGTCTGTAACATGAACGGTTAAATAAATAATGTTAATAGGTAAATGAACGCTGATAATGCAAATAATATTAACAAACAGATATTAAATCCTCATGTTTCAGGGTTGGGAAAGCCTAAACAAGTGAAATAAAGTTTGGTCTCTTGCTTGAAAGGTTCAAGTAATACAGTAATAGAGTCAAGTAACTAGTATGCAAATTTGTATAATTACTAGTTATTACTGATGAACATCTACAGATTTCAAATTCATCATCGTCATCTTATTCTACTTATACGTTATCCGGTCGTGGGGGCAGCAGCTCCAGCAGGGGAGCCCAAAATTCCCCCTCCCGAGCTACATTTGCCTGCTCTGACTTGGGGATCCCAAGGCATTCCCAGGCCAGTGTTGAAATATAATCTCTCCACCTAGTCCTGGGCCTACCCCGAGGTCTCCACCTAGCTGAACGTGCCTAGAACACCTCCCTAGGGAGATGTCCTGGGGGCATCCTTACCAGATGCCCGAACCACCTCAACTGGCTCCTTTCGATGCAATGGATCAGCGGTTCTACTCAGAGTTCCTCACGGATGACTGAGCTTCTCACACCTCTAAGGGAGACAACAGCCACCCTTCTGAGAAAATACATTTCTGCCGCTAGTACCTGTGATCTAGTTCTTCCGGTCATGACCCAGCCTTCATGACCATAGGTGAGGGTAGGAACGAAAATGGACCGGTATATTAAGAGCTTTGCCTTCCGGCTCAACTTTTTTTCATCACAACGGTGCCTCAAATTTAGAAGGGCTAATCCTCATCCCAACCGCTTCGTACTCAGCTGCAAACCTCGGCATATTCCCAGGCCCCCTCCAGGATCCTTGCAAGAGTAAAGAGCTGGTCGGTTGTTCCACGACCAGGACAGATTCCGCATTGTTCCTCTTCAATCTGAGGTTCGACTATCTGCCGAAGCCTCCTTTCCAGCACTTTTGAGTAGACTTTCCCAGGGAGGCTGAACAGTGTGAAACCTTTATAATTGGCACACACCCTCTGGTCCCCCTTTGTGAACAGGGGAACCACCACCCTGGTCCGCCACTCCTTAGCCACTGCCCCCGACTCCCAAGCAATGTTGAACAGTCATTTCATTTCAAATTGGGATACCATAAACATATTTACCAGAGTTGGTTTTGATTTCTCAAGCTTAAACAATGCAAGAAGACACTGTTACAGGGTTAATTCACACTAATTATGTAAGTTATGCTAATTCGCATTATCAATAATCATGATTGCCAACTCTTCAGAGTTTTGAGAGGCGTTGGAGGTGCATCTCAAAAATGGCCAGCTGTCATTTATTAATTGCCTTCAGCCCTATCCTCAACAATCTACTGCATCTGAAAATATTATTATTTAATTCAGGTATACAATTTATTCCCTAAACTTTTGGACTCCACAATATACTGTAGGGTTGTAGATTGTGTTACTGTTATTCAGTCTGACTTCCCACCGAAACATTTGAGCTTGCAACTGCAATATAGTAAACAAGTTAATAGTTTGTCATAACATTATGGCACTGTTATTCTGAAATAAACATCGGTGACCTGGAAGTACTTTTTAGTTATTCTTGTCTGTTTCCTCTGAGCTGTGTTCAGAAAAGGTCTCCAGAAGTCAGCTGTTACTTGGATATTGGGTTTTGTTTTGTCTTTTGGAGGTCACTAACCACCCGACAACATGCCAATGTACCAGGTAAAGCCCGTCATTGGGGGTGACATAAAGATTGATTTGCCAACCTGCATGTACAAGTTGCCGAATATCCACGTGCAGGAAAGTGCGAGTTGCTCTTCGGAACATGTGCTTCAGGTAATGTTAATGAATTGCATTCAGACCCTAAATGGTCAATCTAGTCTCACGTATCGACTACTTAGTTAGCCAATTACACATACCTCAAGATACAATAACAGCTTTTCGCTACCCTTACGTTGATATAGCTTTAAATCTTAACTACTTTAAATCTCCAGTTTGGATGATGCAATACGCTAGTTACATTAAATGTAGTCATTTAGCAGGAAGATTTACATCAGGAGATGCAGTCAATGTTTCCTATAGCCTTGGTTCTCGAAACCAGAAGCCTGGCGTTGCAAACACCATATATGTTCGTTGTACACTTTATCATTTCGGTGTCAAGCTTTGCCTGTGCCCAAGACCAGTGTTTTACGTTTACGAGCAACATAAAACGAATCACTTCCGGATCACGAAAATATCACAATGCAAGTGGCCAACGTATTAGTAGTGACATGAAAATAATTTTGTATATTAATTTAGACAATATACTTCTCTAGACATTAATTTTGACTCTCATTTTTTTCGTATTTAAGTGACAATTCCATACAACTTCAGGTTAAAAACACAACTAAAATCCAGCCAATGCATAATCTCTGAAATTTGGACATAATGCTTCATAGTGCAAATATGAATGCTACATCCAGCAACACTATTCCAGCCCTTTTCCCCGATGTGATACTGTAATCTATTGGTTAGCATAACCCTTTTTCCAAAAAGATATTTACCAAAAACTGCAAATAAAAAAGATGATGGGCACATCATTTATTCTTATTTAATTGAAAATAGTAAAAAGACAACAAATGTTAAAAATGAAAAATATGTTTTTGGAAAAATACATGCCAAAATTGTTCACAAACATTGGGACAAGTATATGTTTAACACTCTGGCATCACCTCTTCTTTTAACAGTACTCAGTAAGCATTTGGGAACTGGGGAGACCAATTGCTGTAGTTTTGAATCGCACTCACAATGCTGCTGATGTAGAAAGGGCTTCATGAAATAAATTTGATTGATTGATTTGATTCACAATACTGGTTTCACGATATGATTTCCTCTTCTTTTTCCACAAAAGTAGGTACAAGACAAATAATAAATGAAGAAGTGCCCTTTTATGATTTCTCACTCTGTTATTTCAAATAACAAAACTAAATTGAAATTTTAAAACAAATCCCAAATCAAATGAATAAATGACTAATATAAATAAAACAAGTTTCTTCATATAAACAAACTAAGGCTTTACTAGGTTGAATAAAAGAAATTGCAGCTGCACTTATTGCTGGGAGTGGGGCTGCAAATCCTCTGGTCAGTATGGTTTGGCCTATTAATAGTTTTTACATACCGATGGAGGTGACTGGAGTTTCTCACTGTGGTGACGGTTTGTATGCTGCATCATATTTGTAGTGCTATTAGTGTATATTAACACCTTCTTGCAGTATCTGCGGTTTTCTTTGTCGGTTACCATCTCACTGCTTGTATTTTATGTCTTTGGAAAACCCAAACCAAAATGCCGCCATACCTCCAATTTGAATGGATGAGACATCCTCAGTATCAACATATACACTTGCCCCCGCCATGTTTCAACATTTGTTGTCTTTGCACTGTTTACTATTTCACAAAGCGTCCCAATTTTTTGTTTGTAAATTGTTAGAAAGATATTGCCTGACTAGGGCCAATGGTATTGACGGTCTAAAGAGCCAGCGATAATTGCAATTACATAGTACCCTATAATTTGTATGTCTTGACTCAACACTCTCCTGCATAATTCCTGCAATATAGTCACTGCACATTTTAGAATAGTTTTTGCTGTACAGTGCAATATGTATTTCATATACATTAATTTGGACTGTGAATAATAGTATAAGCAGAGTAAAATACCAGCAACAATTGCAATTACCTGGTGGCCCATGATTTTCTACACACCTGAGTATTTCTTGTAATACGTTTACTGTCGTATGTAGAATAGTTTTTCCTGTATGTGGCAATATCGATATTCCATGTACAGTACACCAAGTGTATTGCATTGAGGGTTGGAATATATTGTTGCTGGATTTAGCACAGTACCCATTTAAACCTAAAGAGCACCAGAAAACTTTCAAGATTGTTGATATATAAATATGAAATGTCTGTAAATATAAGAATAAAAATAACTGTCAATGTGCTCCAGCTTATGATATCTATCTTATTTAAATATTATTTCAACATAATTTCTTATTAGTTTATATATTTTTCTCACATTCCTTTTAATATTTCTTTTCAATATACCCTATGCCAAGCTGCAAAAAATGCAGTTCTTATGACACATTTTTGCTGCTGACCTTTATTTTGAAGGCAAAAAACAGAAGTCTTATTGTTGCTGCCAAATCTCTGTTGTCTGCATTATGCTAATGAAACTTGTTTTGATGGCCATTGGATTCCTAAACTGGACATCAAAGCTTTGCAGAAGGGATTGTGGGTAATTAGTGGAAAAGTATTAAATGGGAGTCAATTTGGCTATATATATATATATATATATATATATATATAAGTCCCACAAATAGAATAGTATTTATATAGATCAAACAACCATTACAGCATTCACTGTAAAGAAACTGAATCAGTGAAACCTATTCTGGTATGTGATGTCCATTCGGCATCAGTACAAAATCAAGCATGGACATCGATGTGAGAGAGACTTAAAATATGTCATATGTGCGTTTCCCATTGCTCTCCATCCCTCCCTTTAGAACAAAGGAACAGAGGAGCTCCCTGTAGTTAGAGCCCTGGAGGCACGTCAGGATGAAATTATGCGTAGGCTCTATGAGCTGAAGGCAGCAGTGGACGGCCTGGCTAAAACTGTGACCACGCCTGATGCTGATGTGGACCAGACAGTGACCACTCTCTCCCAGAGCCCAGTGACCACATCTTTCAGAGGAACCTCAGACCTGGACTCCTTGTTGGGCAAGGTGAGGGACAAATATATTCTAGGTTGAGGGTGGGAAGTGTGCTCTTCAGACTAACAAGTCTTCTAACAAATCAGGAATTTCGTTGGTGTTATGCAAATGGGAATTGTGGTAGAAAAATAAGTTGGTAACTCTTGAGTACCTCAGCATAGTTCTTCTATCCCCACCAGGACCTCGGTGCCCTCCGGGACATTGTGATCAATGCCAACCCGGCGCAGCCCCCCCTTACGCTGCTTGTGCTCCACGAAATGCTCTGTCAGCAGTACCGTGTGCTCTCCAGCGTCCACGTGCACTCTTCTGTGTCTGCTGTCCCCACACAGCTTCTCTCCTTTCTGGGGCTACGGCATGCAGACAGCTACATTCGCCAGCGCTTCCAGCTGGGCTTTACTCTTATATGGAAAGATGGTGAGGACATGGTTTATGTTTGCAGATGATTGCCAGTTTTTTTTTTGGGGGGGGGGGAGAAAAACCCAGTCACTTACATGTAAATGTTTGATAAAACGTTTTGATGGCCACATTTGAAGGGCAACCACAATGATATGTTTGTCCCTCCTCTCAGATTAATCATTGGTTTACCAGACAATCGTAAGAGCAACAACCAACTCCAGCCCATATGAACAGAGCAGTGAATCCCCCACACGTGTTTCTTGACCTTGGTTGTAATTATTTCACATTTTGCTGAAAAGATGAATATTCTTGTAATATGGTCAAGGCTGGTGAAATCTGACGTGATGGTAGAGGAACAGTTATTTTTTTATGCAATGTGGTGCCAACTGGTCACATGGGGGCACTATAACAAACTGCTTGAAATGGAAACATCGAATGCTCATACTGCTTTTTTGTGATATGGTTTAAATATTGGTACATATCTTTTTCCATACTTTTAAATTATATTTTTATTTGCCATAACATTAGCAAGGCCATGTAGTCAAACCCAATTTAAAAAGAAAATATTTTTTTATATTCATACCCACCTGTCCTTGAATTTTACTGAATAAGTGTTTTTATCGCAAATATCTTTAAAATGTAGATTTAAGAAGATTTAAGAGGACATTTCTTTTCTTCAGTACCAAAGGACATTTTTCAAATACATCTGAAGAGTCACTTGAAGGAATTCAATTTGGAATTTGATACTTCATTCTAAAGAACAGATTCTTAGCTTTCCAAAACAGTTATTTGCCCTTGCCAAATAACTGTTAAAATTAAATAAGCTATATTTTAAATGATTACTTGTCGCAATAATAATCAGTGTTACGCACAAACACAGAGCAGTTGATAGCATACAGTAACACTAGGTAATTAAAACGCTTGTGATATTTTCAATTACATTGTTTTGAATTTTAATAGTCGTCATATACAGACAACACAATATATTCCAGATTAGTTGGTGCATCTTTATGTTCCCTGTTTTTGTAAGTTGCTTAAAGACATTTTAATATCTGACCAATATGGAACTTCTCACATCAAGTGCCTCTTGGAATAGCGATTTCCCTGGAATTGCATTTTCAGATTGTACTGTATTAGTTACTTCATTACAGGAATTACATATCAGTCACATTGTCGGTGCCCAACTTTCCTAATGGATACTCTGGGTAAAGGAGGGGGAGAAGGAAGGTAGAGCAATGTGGTAGAACAGGTGGGGAGAGGATAGTGAATCGGTGAGGTCAGTGAGGATTTACTTGAAATTATTTGACTTTTTAGGGGACAGGGTCTGACGCATACTCATATCATTCAATACATTTAATTGTTAACATTTTGCATAATGTTTAACTTTTTAGACTCACTAAAATATACAATAATCTTCTCTTATTAATTGTTTTATGCCTCTTTGTCACGGCAGTACCCAAGCTTCAGATGAAGTTCAGCATCCAGAACATGTGCCCAATAGAGGGTGAATCCAATGTGGCACGCTTCCTGTTCCGCCTCCTGGCCCCCTATCCCAGCGACCCTGCTCTGGCCACATTGGTGGACAGCTGGGTGGACACTGCCTTCTTTCAGCTGGTCGAAGGTAGCACCAAGGAGCGGGCGGCAGTCCTTCGTGCCCTGAACAGTGCTCTCGGCCGCAACCCCTGGCTGACTGGGCCAGAGCTCTCGTTGGCTGATATTGCCTGCTATTGTTGCATCCTCCAAACAGGCACTCCCTCCTCCACTCCAGCTAATGTGCAACGCTGGCTTAAAGCATGTGAGAACCTGGGCCATTTTCGTCCTGCCCACCTTCTGCTGCAGTGAACACATTTAATGGTGCTCAGAGGAGGGTAGGTATATTTTACCCCCTAACATACTGATCCAGAATCAGATATTGCCCCAATTCTCCCTTTTTGGAAACACTGCTTTGGGTGAGATGTTCTAATCCTAGATGTATATGTAAGGGTGACTTTTACCTCAGGTGCTACCAGGGCAAACCCTATAAGGTTGACCTATCTCTGCACTGTGCTTCAAACAAGAGTAAGGGGACATTACAAAAATTGACTATGAGGGCCGTATGAGAATACCTTTTAAGTGCTTTTTTCCTTACTTGGTCCATGTCCGAATACTTAAAATGCTGCCTTTCTCACTTGGGTATCTCTATTTAACTGACTGAAGATTTTTTTTTTCATTTAGCAGAAGCTGTTATCCACAGCAACATACAGTAGTGAAGTATTAAACATTGCTTTCACCAGCTAAATGTGGATTCTTGATTTCTCAATCAAAGGGAGCATGTTATGATGATTTGGAAGCTGCCGTGGTATGAAGTATGAGAAATGCTGCAAACACCCACACACAGATATGTACCTCCTACCACTTGCATAACAAGATGTTCAAACTAGATGCTGAGTGTCTGTGTGTGGTAATGGGTCCTATTTTACTGTTTATCAAAAAAATTGTGTGATTAAAAAAGTGATACAACTGGCTCAGTGATGTGATTTATGACCAGTAGGATTAATACTTTGTGTTTCTAAAATTATATTAAAATGTCCACTTTGCATTAAACTTCCAAAGTGTGGTTTTAGTTTTTGTTGGTGAATGTGTAATCAGGATTCTTAGGTAAGTGTAAGCCACAGTTACAGCAAAGTTGTTACCAGAAAAAAGACATTGTGATAGGAATTAGTAATATCTGGAAAGTATACGCTTTCATACATCACATGAACCACACTCTAACCAAATATAACTAGCTAAAAGAAGAATGCAATTTGACCCATTCTCTGTGAGATGTCAAAGATGAATGTTATCCTAACTTACAGTGCTACTTGTTATGGACTTAATACCAGTCAAAAATGTTGACGCACTTCACTTTGTCTTGGTCAAATAGCACTTTCACAGGCTGGAGTTGTGTTCTGGGTCATTGTCTTGTTGAAAAACAAATGATAGTCCTGCTACACATGAACCAGATGTGATGGCGTCTCACTGCAGAATGCTGTGGCATGAACTCTATAAATGCTGTGCCTTGAATTCTAAATAAGTCGCTGACAGTGTCTCCAGCGAAGCACCCCAACACCATCACACCTCCATCATACTTCACAGTGGGAACCACAAATGCAGAGATTTATTCACCCACTCCACATCTCTAAAATACACAAAATTGGACTCACAAGACCAAAGTACAGATTTCCACAGGGCTAATGTCATTTTCTGGGGTCTGTTGGCCCAAGAAAGTATTTTCATATTACTGGTGGCCTTTGGAAATGGGTTTCAATTCGAGCATGAAGACCAGATTCACATAGCCTCCTATACACAGTTGTTGAGATGGCTGTTACTTAAACACTGAATCGTTTATTTGGGCTGCAATCTAAGGTGCCGTTAACTGTCGATTTCTGAGGCTAGTCACTTTGAACTTATCTGAACTTATCCATGTGTCCCTTTGCCATGACACTCCAAATTCAGCTCCGATGTAGCCAGTGTACTTTGACCTTTTTTGAGATGTCTAAAATGTCATAGGTGTCCATCTGGGGCATATTCAATTGATTAGACATGATTAAGTTTGGCACACACCTGTATAATGTCCTATATTTCACAGGGCATGTCAGAGCAAATAGTAAGCAATTTCTATCCCCCAGATTTGGGGAAGATTCTAGAAAAAATACTATATAATTGAAAATTACCAGAAGCAAAGTGGGCTCCATCATTTTGAAATGGAAGAACTTTGGAACTGCCAACACTTCCTAGATCTGGCCAAACCAATCGATCAAATTCATTTTATAAATGATAAGCAGTTGTCACAAAGTGCTTTTACCGATACCCAACCTGAAACCCCAAAGAGCAAACAACAACTAAGTTGATGCACAGTGGCTAGGAAAAACTCCATTGCAGATCAGAACTTATGCCTTAGAAGAGCCAGACTCAGGTGTGGCCAGTCCTGGCTCTGCTGGATAAAGATTATAGGAGTACAATAATGAATGAATGCATGTGTGCTGTGTGACACCAACCAACCACAACCACCCTGACAGAGGGCTGAGTATCACCCACCGAATTCACTCCAATTGCTTGAGGACAGCAACAGAGAACAAGAGTACTGTAAGTCAGTGACTTTACCCCAAAATGGCATTGGAGAGAGGATGTCCCAGTGGAGATGAGAGCCTGTCTGGCAAAAACAGCATTCTTGTTCTGAGAGATGAAAGCTATTTCATGCAAGAAACTGCCAAGAATCTGAAGATCTCACATAACATTCTGTACTACTCCCATCACAGAACAGCAAAAACTGTCTCTAACCAGAACAGAAAGAGGAGTGGGAGGCCCTGGTGCAAAACTGAGGAAGAGGACAAATACATTAGGGAAACAGATGCTTCACAGGTCCTCAACTGACAGCCTCATTAAATAGTAACCACAAAACACCAGTCTCAATGTAAACAGTGAAGAGGCGACTCCAGTCTTCCTCTATCCATTGTCTGTGTCCTTTTGTCCATCTTAATCTTTTTTGTTTATTGGCCAGTCTGAGATTTCCCTTTTTTTACTCTGCCTAGAAGGCCAGCATTCCGGAGTTGCCTCTTCGCTGTTGACGCTGAGACTGGTGTTTTGCAGGTAATAGGGGATATTATGACAAGAGACCAAGAAGAGAACAGAGGCAAGATTGCTTGGATCCTTCCAATGGTTTTGGTGGAGAGAGAAAGAAAAATCAGGACAGGTCAGTGGAGATGAGTGAGCTGCGTGACCCAAGAAAGATGATGCTAACATTCCAGTTAAAACAGTTACTGTAATAAACCTATAAACATCAGCAGGTGGGATGGTTACTGGAAATAAGAAAGTAGCATGAATACTGTCACCACATTTGGTAGTCAGAGACTTGGACACACCAAACATTTACATTTCATTCATTTTGGCTGACTCCCTTTTCCAGAGGGACTTACTGTAGTGGTGCATCTTTACCATTAATATTATTTGGAATGTGTGCATGTATTCAATCTTTTGTTGTAATAGAAGTTTTTTACATAAACCACTGTACACATGTTTAGTTAGTAGGATATTTACATTTGTTGACAATGTGTCTATATGATCCTTCAAATCCCCTTTTATATTACCCTAAGCTGATCTAATACAATGTAATATCCCAAAACATTGGGGCTAACTGACAGCAGTAGCTAATAGGCTGTTACTTCTAAATTAACTGTATGACTAGAGCTAGCTGTGTGACACCACCACTGTCCTAACATCACCATTAACATTTTTATATTCCATTATATTTTATGACATTAAGAAGCCTAACTGTCGGTCAGATCGGCTGCCACTTTTTGATGGGTGCGTTTGGCTTTGAAAATTAAGTTGTACAACCTAATTTTAACCAATTAGATAATCAGGCCAGCCCATCATCTTTGGAAGGCCTGCCATTGCCCAGTGGTTAGCCAAACACATGTAGATAATTATAATGACACAAAAATACTGCCATAGGCCTTTCAGAATAATGAAAGATTTATTTTGTTTTATTACCAGCCCATCCCAACAAAATATGTCCCGCCCCTTTGGCATTTGCCAGAGTTGCCAGATGGTCAATCCGCTCATGATCTCAGCTTATTGAGGCTGAGAAGAGCGCGCTGTGGCCAGCAGGTATAGCCAGAGGACCCGCAGCAGGCAGTTCTCCAGAAAGTGTTTGGAAATCTTTTTATAATAGTAAGAAACGTCATGCGTGGTCCAGACAGTGTGTGTGTATGGCTTTGTACAACAGTATGAAGCGTCATGGCGTGGTGTGACCGTAGTTTTCAGACATTGCTGACTGCCGTTGGGGCCTTTGCCGCTTTCAGCCTCATGACCATAGCCATCGGGACAGACTACTGGCTGTACTCACGGGCTTACGTATGCAACGCCACCAACACCAGCACGGACGACACCCAGTCGCAACCCAAGAAGGCACGGGGTGATCTTACGCACTCTGGGCTTTGGAGAATATGTTGTATTGAAGGTAAGGCAAGCTGAAACTATTTTATACTTTGGTAAGCCTAATGTGAAGTAATTTTAAATTATTGTGTAAATGGGCGATGATTAGTTATCGACTGACCAAAGAAAACGTCAAAAATAGGCTACTGTCTTTGTTACATATTTTGGGAAATGGTGCGTATTTACGCGCGTGAAGCAAGGTGGCCAAAGATAGCCACTCGGAGTGACGTCTTAAAGAATTGTCTGGGAGTGACATGGGTTACGTAGGGCTGAGCATGAGATATATTAAAAGCAGCAGGTGGTAGCGGAAATTATGTAGTTTAAATAAAATGAATGTTTCCATCGAAAACGACGCTGATTCTATGGGTAGTCTGTAGTTTATCACACTTTTTCAGAACACAAAAGTAAGCAAAATTACTGATGTCAAAGTGAATTGGGCGCATATTTTCGTAATACGGTTGCCTTATCCAAACTATAAGAAGCTTCCTATGAGTCGCAATGGAGACTGATGCGCGAGCAGCTACAGTCAGAAGAAGATGCGCTCGGCTGCAAGAGCCCTGCTTCTGTCTTAATTGTATTTCCTGCTGTTGCTTGGCAACGTCTCCGGAATTGCTATGGAAACATAAGAGCGGTTTTAAAAATAGAGAGACGAATGTAAATAAAGATCTACTCATTGTCTTAGCAAAGTAAAATGTTCTTATGCCATTAAAAATATATGCTGCTCATGCATGGTTTTTCTGATTTAGGTATGACCTGTGTAGTACATGCAGGCAGAGAGTCCACTGCTCTTCAGTTTGCATTTTAGAACTCTTAGAATCAAGTGTGTGAAACCTATGGTTATTTAAAGTCCAATATGTATTTTAGTATTATTCTGTTTGGTATTTTATTTAAAAAAAATAATAATTCAAATTAATTTATTTTAAAGTGAAGCTGGTTTTGTGATAGGACATATTTTTTATTAAGAAAAATTGCATAACTATTCAACCACTGTGGAGAAATTTATCACGCAGGTGAACAAAATAGCCCTATCCGCAGGAATTTGGGTGCTAGGGGCACTGCAGCACCCTCTGGCATTGTCTCAGCACCTCCTAACTATATTCTGAATGACATTTAGCTGTGCTGCAAATGTATCCTAAAAACACCCCCATCAACACATAACTTCCAACAACAGACACAAGTGGTGTTTGAAATCAGGATCGGAATAAATTCTGTTTGACAAAATCATTCAACTTGAAAAAAAGAAAACCATTGCTGTTCACAAGCGCCATTCAACCAAACCAAATTATATGGAGAAAATAGGCCAAGAAAAAGTGGCCAAAATCACAAAATGATTTATTATTCAAAGTTATTCTTTTGTAATGAATTCAATTGATTAGTAGCAGAGAACTGAAGAAAGGAATTACCAGAGGAAGGTATGTACCAGAGCACAGATTTCTATTGGGTAGGCTCAAGTTTAGAAGCAAGTAAAGGTACAATGGGTGTTTGCCTAGAAGGGACTTGTAGATAGGTTCTCCAGAGCATAAATATTACAGTAGTACAGAGTATTGTACAGGTCAAAGTTGATAAAGCCGCTTGTGTTGTGATTAACCACATTGAATACATTGAGATGAATGTTAGCCATGCCCCTTAATTTCAAAATCTAGGACAAGAGTATGTTTTTACAGCATGGGTAAAGAAGGCTTTGTTGCGAAACAAGAAATACATTCTAGATTCTATTTTAGACTGGAGTTGGCTAGTATGGGTCTAACAGATGTTGAGATACTTGAGAGTTTAACAAAGCCTAACTCCATCCAAGGTGACAATGTTTGTGGGGCAAGAAGGCAAATGTTGTTTCCGAGGGAAGAGCATACATTTTGTTATATTTGAGGAGTATGTGGAATTCAAGCATCAAGGAGTATGATGTATGTTATTGAAGCTATGTTGAAAGGTAGTTAGCACAGAGCTCAACAAGAGACCAGATATATAATATTTTAGTGTCGTTTGCGTAAAGGTGAATTCAATTTTTGGGCTGAAAATGTTTGTTTGTAAAATACTTCCTTTGCTTTCCAAATTGAAAGAGTGCACAAGTTCCTAGTTTGGCAGTTGTTAGTCAGAGAGCATTTTAAAGGCTATTTCTACACGGCAGAGTTTGTGTTTAGGCTGGATCCGTTTTGCCAAATCGGTGGTGAACCAGTGGGTGTAACGCAGAAACATTTTACAATAATGAGAAGGGCATGTGACTGAGATTCTGTTGTGGACACAGTAAATGATACAATCATCACAATTTTTTTGCAGTGCACTGCCAAGGTTTACTGAGAGCAGATAAAGCACAATAGAAGCTGATTGGGGTGTACAACAGGCAACCACATTTAGAGAGTTGTTTCTTAAGTGCATTTGTTATATCAGTATTTATTTGTTAGAACAGCACACAGTGTGGTTCTTCAAGAGCGATTTGGATATACAGTGCCTTTGGAAAGTATTCAGACCCCTTCACTTTCTCCACATTCTGTTGTTATGGACTTAATTTATAATACCTATAATAATGACTAATTACAATCCTACACTATTTACAGTGATTCATTTGGGGCAGAGTGATGTTTCCCTGAAGAATGCAGAGGCTGGAGCAGCTACTGTATTTATTTGTACTATGAGCATGTAGATATTTTGAAAATTCTCTTTAATTCAACAAATAAATATAAATATGTAGTTTAACACTCACATACTGTATAAACCTCATGGAGAGCTGCTGAACAGAATTTATGTCCTTGTCTGTGGTGTTAGAAGCGGGATTTGGATAGGCAGAAGAGAATACGAGGAATGATTAGGTTGTCCACACAAATATTCATCTATATAGGATGAGTATCTAGATATGTTGAAATGAAGTTAGGGAATAGAAACACATGTAAAATGAGATGCTTGTTTCTTTTCTTTTATACTCTCCCCATAGTCATTGCCTTCAAGGACTGTAACAGTCAATGCTATCCACACGTACTGTATAAAAAATGCACAGGTCAGCTGTTTCAATCAAAACTTGCAATTTCACTGCAATGTGTTTTTCAATGTTGTGCAGGAACTAATGAGGGAAGCTGTTACCGTATCAACCATTTCCCAGATGATAATGGCTATGACACAGACAACTCAGAATACCTCTTGCGTGAGTTCTCACTCTTCCCTTCCCACTTAATAAAGGTTAATAACTTGTGGGTGTGCATGAGTGCTTACATTCCCATGTGACTATGCATACCTCTCTACTTCAGGTATTGTGCGAGCATCCAGTGTGTTCCCCATTTTCAGTAACTGTCTGTTGATGCTGGGGGGACTCTGTGTGGCCATTGGACGTATCTATAGCAACAGGAACAACATCCTGCTTAGTGCAGGCATTCTGTTTGTAGCCGCAGGTAAGAAAAGCTCAATTCAGCACACATTTACAAACACAAATCAAATTCATCCTAAAATCCTGTAATTGACCCCAGAAATTATTCCCATTCCTTAGATAATTTCTAACTTAGAGGGGTGTCACTTAGAGTTGTGTTACAGATCATTATGATTGTTCCTTGCTTATCAGACCAGAAAAAAGGTTTCCCATTTCCCAACTACACAGTCTCTCCCTGTTCTGTCTTTCAATTTTTGAAAAATCCTGCTCTCTGTTTCTCAGGCTTGAGTAACATCATCGGCATCATTGTCTATATCTCCAGCAACGCTGGTGACCCCAGCGATAAGCGCAACGAGGACAAGAAGAACACCTACAGCTATGGCTGGTCCTTCTACTTTGGTGCTCTGTCGTTCATAGTGGCTGAGACCGTGGCTGTCCTTGCAGTTAACATTTACATAGAGAAGAACAAGGAGGTCCGCGTTCGCGCTCGCCAAGACTTAATTCGGTCCATGTGCTCCTCTCCCTACTCGCGCATACCAAGTTACAGCAACCGCCAGCGAACATCCCAATCCAGTTCACGGTCCTCGGATGCTTCACAGACGAGCTCGCCAATTACGAAAAAGGGCGTAACATCGGGGTCCTTGGAACAGTTTACTATGTACACATTGACCTGTGATGGAGGGCTAAACGGTGAGGTGACAGAGAATGCATACAGTCCAGAGCACAATTCAGCCAATTTTCTGCATGTGCACGACTGCTTCCCTAACAACCTGGAGGATGGTGTCAGTCAGCGGACCACACCCGTGTGAGAAGAGCTTTACAGTGGCCAGAATGGAGGATGTAGGTAGGCCTTTGGGAACGGAAGTTCCTCTAGGTGCCCTTCGCATTTGACCCAGTGAGAAAACAGAGCCCATTTTAAATTATTGATAAATGCAGTATGTACAACAAAATTATTGTTTTTAAAATGTTACTTGAATCACTTAAAAAGAATAGAAGAGTAATGTACAGTATTTTAATCGCCAGTGTGTGTGGAGTGAATTCTTTAATGTAAAACAATTAACCATATTTTATCAGTTTTAAGTGTCAAGAGGGCCTAAACAAAATGTATTCTACAACCAAAAGCTTTATGTTACATTTGCATGCTACTAAACAGAATAACATATTTGAGATTTGATTCTGTCTTGTGACTGATACCAATAGCGGATATTTATATATGACAATCGCCCAATACAGACACCAATGTTTTGTCATTTCTGTACCTGTGTACCCTGGCATATATTTGAAAAAAAGAAATTGCTTTGATGATGCTTCTTCGTTAAACTAATGTAAATTCAATCATACAAAGTTATCTGTTTATATTTTGGAAACATTCATAAATGATATGATACATACACACTGTTTCTGTAATTGAACATTATACAATGTATGGATATTAATGTAGTGAATAATGTAGGTAAGGTATTTCACTCTCAAAATGCTTTAACAAATGCCAGTGCTTGTCTGAGGGAATCATTTGAAACATAGTAATTTGTTTAAATTAGTTGTGTTTCTAAAGATCGTCAAGTGCTCTGACAGTTTACAGCCTGAAAAGCACTTAATTATAGGAAAGGTATCAAGTTACCCTTTTCGTTCAACTGCAGATGAGTCAAAATCTACCAGACACTCATTTTGGCACCCATCACTTTACACCATAGAAAATAACAATTGTATTATGTATAATGATTTGAAAAAATACTAAAAATATTTCAGGGAACGTGGTATATTGCTGCTCTATTTACAAAATAATCTTGTATCCTCACCTGAGTCTACTCAATGACAAAATATTACAGATCAGAAACATTTAGCTGCGCCTGAAATGGGGTTACCATGGTAGAGGAGAACACGGCACTGTCTGCCGTCATTTGCACCCTGTAGCTGACTAGAATCTGACTCTCCTGTAGTTGTTTAAATGTGCCTTTGCTAGCAGTTCAAGTTTAATCCCAAACTAACATTGAAAACAACCACGCGTGTGAACAAAACAGTGACTAGGAGGGTGCTCAATGTTTCTCAAACAACTTCAGCAGAAGTGCTGTAAAGCACAGTAGATCTGAAATATCGCAATGGCTAATAACGGTTATTACATTTTTGCCGATTATTGGACAAAACCGATTGTTGGCCAATATATCGGTTCATCCCTAAAATATATGTTGCTATAATTCTTGCTGTGAAACCCGGTAACTTCTTCCTGGTTGTTTTCTCTCCAACCCTATACACAGTTAGGTCCAGAAATACTTGGACACTAACAACATTTTCATAATTTTGGCTCTGTACGCAACCACAATGGATTTTAAATGAAACAACTGAGATGCAATTGAAGTGCAGCTTTAATCAAAGTGGTTGAACAAAAATATTGTATGAAATATTTAGGAATTGCAACCATTTTCATACATGGCCCCTTATGTCAGGGGCTCAAGTGTAATTGGACAAATAAAGCCAATCTTAAATAAAATGTTGATTTTTAATACTAAGTTGAGAATCCTTTGCAGGCAATGACTGCTTGAAATCCGGAATGAATTGTCATCATTAAACGCTGGGTTTCCTCCTTTGTGAAGCTCTGCTGGGCCTTTACTGCAGCTTCAGTTGTTGTTAGTTCGTGGGTCTTTCTGCCTGAAGTTTGGTCTTCAGCAAGTGAAATGCATTCTTGATCGGGTTGAGATCAGGTGATTGACTCGGCCATCGCAGTATATTCCACGTTTATGCCTTAAAAACTCCTGGGCTGCTTGTACAGTATGTTTTGTGTCATTGTCTTATCTGTAAAGTGAATCGCTGTCCAATCGACTTAGCAAAATATGTTTGAATCTGAGTAGAAAATAAATCTCATCCTGCTTCAGTTTTCTGTCATATCATCATTAAACACTAGTGACCCAGTGCCATTGGAAGCCATGCATGTCCATGCCATCACACTGCCTCCACCATGTTTTACAGATGATGTGGTATGCTTCAGATCATGAGCTTTTCCAAGCCTTCTCCATAGTTTTTTCTTCCTAACATTCTGGTACATGTTGATATTAGTTTAATCTGTCCAAAGAATGCTTTTCCGCACTGGGCTGGCTTTACATTTTTTTAGATGTGTTTCGGCAAAGTTTAATCTGGCCTCCTTATTCTTGAAGCTTATGAATGGTTTGCACCTTGTGGTGAACCCTGTGTATTGGCTCTCGTGAAGTCTTCTCATTGTGGTAGACTTGGAAAATGGTCTGCCAACCTTCTGGAGTTCTTCACTTGGTTGGACATTGTGATGGGGTTTTTCTTTACAATGGAAAGTATTGTACGATCATCCACCACTGTTGTCTAACATGGACGACCAGGCCTTTGTGTGTTGCAGAGCTCACCAGTCCTTTTTCTTTCAGAATGTACAAAACTGTTGATTGGGCCACTCCTAAAGTTCCTGCTATCTCACTGATGTATTCTTTTGCCAGCCTAAGCATGGCCTGTTTCACTTGGATTGAGAGCTTCTTTGACCGCATGTTGTGGGTTCACAACATCAGCTTCCAAATGTGAATGCAACACCTGAAATCAACTCCAGACCTTTTTACCTGCTTAATTTATGATGAAATAACAAAGGAATAGCCCACACCTGTCCATGAAACAGCTTTTTGTCAAATTACATTTGGTCCCTTGAATAAAATGGGTTACATATTAAAGAGCTTTAATTCCTAAACCCTTTCTCCAATTTGGATGTGAATACCCTCAAATTAAATCTGAGAGACTGCACTTTACGCCCATTCAAATGTATTTAACTGTGACTTGAATACATTTTGGTAAACAGCCAAAATAACAAAACTTTTGTCTGTGTCCAATTATTTTTGGACCTAACTCTATATGCAGTCTAATGAGTCAGGTGTGGTAAATTAAGGTTGGAATGAAAACCACCTGGATGATCATTCTCCAGGAGCAGGGTTGGAGACCCCTCTTCAAAAATCTGTATAATAGATTTCTATGTGCTGTTATAATGGATGGAGTGGGGGAATATTCTGTTTCAGGTATTTATTATAGCCAAAACCTGCCTGGTGTAACATTAAAAGGAGGCAGGACACAGATGCAGAATGGTAGCCTTTACTTAAAAAACGAATATGTGAAACAAGAACAAATGTTTCAGTGGCACCTAAATCCAAAATAATGACTGACAACAAACAAGGGAAGAAGGAACTTGCATATTGGCAGTGAGCAGGAACAGATGTGAGGATGATAACAATTGTAGCATGAACAGGTGTCCATGCTGCAAGTGAGGGAGGGTGAGCATTGGATCTCACTGGCACAGCAGGCCTCTGCCACACCAGGACCTGACATCTGGTGTTATCCAGAACCTATCCAGACTGCTTTTTTCATGGTGTTTTTGTTTTGACATGCTCGCTTTAATACTCAGGGGTCTTATAGAAATCTTTGTGTTTAATCTCAGATGTGACATTAATTTCACACTGGTAAAATCTTTGACTAGTTATGTGACTTCTAAATGTGGAATTTCACTTTTTTAAGTGTGTAATAGCAATGAGATGAATACTAGCGCCATCAAGTCTTTTCACTTTTATATTTGTGGTTTTGTGTATTTGTGGTTTATTCATTAAAAGAAATGCCTAATACCTTCTCACAGGCCAATGGTGCAATTATACACTGTCTCCATAGATTAGAAGGAATGAATCTTACAAATTGTTTCTATTTCCATAGCATTTTTATTCAGGAATTATATTTGATTAGCGAAAATGGCTTGATTCAACCCTCAACCATTCAAAACAAATTATCCTATCAGTGCCATTCTCTTCTATCATTCATTTTCAGGACACATATTACATTCAGAAAGTTTATCACTTTCTGAATGTAATATGTGTTTATCACAAGGCTATAGCCAATTGGCAGATGTGACCATGGGCTAGGAGGTTGTTAATCATTGTTTAGACTACACCATGTTTTCTGCCAAATAGCATGCTTCATTTACAAAAGAGTTTCTAATGAGCAAATTCAGGTTCTTTTTCAGTTTCCTTCTGTTTTGCAACTACTTTTGTTTGGCAGAATGAATCATTCCCTGATGAGTACCACTGCCAGCAGCCTACATACAGTCTAAAAAGAAAAGGATTTGGGAAGATCTTTAGGAGTCCTTCCAATTGAAATTCTGGGAGGAGCCCAAAATAACTTCTTAATAGTGCTACAAATAACATTTATAGGAACTCTTTAGGGTTGACCCACTGAATGGGGTTGTTCATCAAAATATTGTTAGGATTCATTTCCATTTAAATTGACTCCTTAAAGAACCTTTATTGGCTTACACAGTTTCTAAGAACACTGAAAATATCTTAATTTATTTTCAGTGTGTGAAGATTTTGTGGAACAGAAATTAAGAAATTGATATAATAAACAATTACAAAAAAATTTTTGTTACACAATACTTCAATTGTCAGCATGATTTCTTATTAACGTGGATTCAATGGAAGACAAGCATTTGGACAATAATTTAAGCGCCAGGACTTATAGCTTTATACAACCATATAGACTTTTAGCCAGACGCTTGTCCACAAACTCAACTGACTAACATTTATAACAACCCAGTCTGCAATAGTATCAGGAATTATGGTCAATGGTCCAGAATCTGGCTAGAACTGTACATTAGATCAGGTGTTGCCGAAAGAACAATTATCTAAAGAACAGTTTCAGACCACATCTTCCACTGCACACCCAGAGGTAAATGGTTGGAAGCCCAGGAAATCCACGCTGCACCGAGACACAAGAAATCTCTGCTGAACTACACAAAAAAAATAACAAACCTAAATCCTTCTACAAAAATGTCCGGTGGAACAATGAAGCACACATGGAACTTAGGCAGGTGAGTGATCTGTATACAGACAATAAAACGAAACATTTAAATAAATCACTACCTATAGTCAAATCTGGGGGAGGGTCCATAATTCTGTGGTGTTGCTTTTCTGCCTTTGAATCTTGGGTACTTAATCATATAAAAGGCATCATGAATTTAGCAGACTGTCAAAGGTGTTTTGGAGCATAATGTTCAACAGACACTGGTTCTTTGGGCATAGGTCTTCCAACGACAACTCAAAACATATAAAGAAGGAATGGCTAAAGAAAAAATTCAGGACCGTCCTAAACACCCTAAAACATTGCTGAACTGGAGAGGTTGCAGCTGAATACTGGGCCAAGTTGCAAATGTTGGATGTGCTCTTCAGACTTAGAAAATCATTGTGGTGTGTAATGGCTGATCGAGACAATTAATGTATTTCACAGAGAAAATGCCCTGGTTTATTTCTTTTGTTAACTTAGCAAGTGCTCCACTCCAGTGGGTCATTTGACTTTTCTTTTGAGATTATTTTTACCAAGTGCTCTGGTGAGTTATATGGACAAACATGTACTTTAGCATGGTGTTTACCCCGGTGGATGAGAGGGTCGCCTCTCTATGCCTGCGAGTTGTGGGGGGGAAACCTCTGACTGGTGTTTGAGCATATGCCACGAACAGCAGTTCAGAGTATTTGGCCTTCTTGGGAATCCTGAATGGAGTCCTGTATAGGGCTCCAGTAGGGGGACTCCTTAATTCGGCAGGGGGACTTCAACGCGCACTTGGGCAATGATGGAGACACCTGGAGAGGTGTGATAGGGAGGAACAACCTCCCTGATCTGAACTCGTGTAGTTGTTTGTTGTTAGAGTTCTATGCTAGTCATGTATTAACTATAACGAATACCATGTTTGAACATAAGGATGCTTATAAGTGTATGTGGTACAAGAGCACCCTAGGCCGAAGGTCGATTATCAATTTTGTGATCATGTCATCGGATCTGAGGCTGCATGTTTTGGACACTCAGGTAGAGAGAGCGGTGGAGCTGTCAACCGATCACCATCTGGTGGTGAGTTGGGTCAGGTGGTGGGGAAAGACTCTGGACAGACCGGGAAAGCCCAAACGGCTAGTGTGGGTGAACTGGGAACGTCTGGAGGAGGCCCACTCCCAAAAGATCCTTGACTCATACCTCCTGCTGAGCCTTTCTGACTTCCCTGTGGAGGTTGGGGGCATTGAATCTGAGTGGTCGATGTTCAAACTTCTGAGATAATTAAACAACTCCACAGTGGCAAAGTTCTGGGGATTGACAAGATTCATCTAGATATGTTGAAAGCTTTCGATGTGGAGGGGATATCTTGGTTGACATGCCTCTTCAACATTACGTGGGAGTTGGAGGCAATGCCTAAGGAGTGGCGGACCGGGATGGTGGTTCCCCTGTACACAAAGGGGGACCAGAGGGTGTGTGCCAATTACAGGGGTATCACACTACTCAGCCTCCCTGAGGAAGTTTACTCAAAGATGCTGGAAAGGAGGATTCGGCAGATAGTCGAACCTCAGATTGAAGAGGAACAACAATTCCGTCCTGGTTGTGGAACAACCGACCAGCTCTTTAAGGGACCTCTTGGAGGGACCTGGGAATATGCCTGTCCAGTCTACATGTGTTTTGTGGATCTGGAGAAGGCGTATGACCAGCTCTCCCGGGAGATACAGTGGTAGGTGCTGCGGGAGTATGGGGTGAGGAGGTCCCTTCTTAAGATTAACCAATCCCTGTATGTCCAAAGTGAGAGCTCGGTAGTAACTCGTGGGGGTTGGCCTCCACCAGGGCTGTGCTTTATCACCAATCCTGTTTGTAACATCGATGGACAGAATATTTAGGTGTAGTCTGGGTGGGGAGGTGTTGCAGTTCGGTGGGCTGGGGATCTCATCGCTGCTTTTTACAAATCAAGTGGTCCTGAGGGCATCATCGGTCTGTGACCTCCAGCACTCACTGGACCGGTTCGCAGCCAAGTGCAAAGCAGTTGGGATGAAGATTAGTACCTCTAAATCTGAGGCCATGGTTCTCAGCAGGAAACCTATGGAGTGCCTGCTCTGTGTAGGGAATGAGGCGTTACCTCAAATAAAGGAGTTCAAGTATATCGGGGTCTTGTTTGCGGGTGAGGGAAAAATGGAGCAGGAGATTGGCCGGAGAATCGGAACAGCAGGGGCGGTATTGCATTCGCTTTAGCACACCGTTGTGACGAAAAGAGAGTTGAGCCAGAAGGCAAAGCTTTCGATATAGCAGTCAATTTTCATTCCTACCCTCACCTATGGTCATGAAGGCTGGGTCATGACCGAAAGAACTAGATTGCGGGTACAAGCGGCTGAAATGTGTTTTCTCAGAAGGGTGGCTGGTGTCTCCCTCAGAGATGAGAAGCTCAGTCATCCGTGAGGAACTCGGAGTAGAGACGCTGCTCCTGGGAACGCCTCGGGATCCCCCAGTCAGTACTTGCAAATGTAAGTTGGGAAGGGGAAGTTTGGGGTCCCCTGCTGGAGCTGCTGCCCCCGCGACCTGATACTGGATAAGCAGATGAAGATGAAGATACTTAGAGTTTAATTCTGTCATGTTTATAAAACCAATTGGAGTAAAATCAGTATGTTTGTTCTTTCCATTTGGAACATATTTTTAATTTGTCCTTTGGTAATTGGTTGAGTGATTTTGCACAGTAGTTTGAGGTAAAATGTCAATTCAGTAAATGCAGTATAATATTTTCTGATTCAATTTACTAATAAATATAACTATTTGTCAGAAGGAAAAATGTGTATAATATCTTTTTTTAAGGTAAACTAGTAGGGATTTGATTTGTTACGATAAACCTTTGATGTCATTTACGATGTCCATGTTACGTGTAATAAGTCTGTGTACAAAAGCCGTTCTAGTAAGTACCCTGCATGGGGCCATTGCTTTGGATTCCTATTCTCGCTGAGCAACTGAATTTTCGGATTCCAAACAACGGATTCAGATAAGATCCAACTGTTTTTGTCTTATACTACCCGGGTAAAGGAAAACTAAACATTTCCAAACAAAGGACAACTATTTGGCACTCAAAAGAGTTCTATTTTATATTCAAAACATGTTGGGGGGTAACATACTTTTTGGGTGTGAATGTAAAAATGTTGAACATTTCCCAATGAGGTGAATTTTGTAAAAAAAATGTGCCAGCTGTTCCCTGTTTTCTTACACAAATCTCTTGTAATGTGTCAGTCTATTTACAGTCCTAGGTCCTATGTCTATCCTATGTCTAGCAATAATCTGTTCTAATTTAGCATCAGAGGTCCTACACAATAGTGTAGATACATATGGCTCCAAATGTTATTTATAACCAACGTACCTTTTTCTATTGTATTCTTATCCGTGGTCAAACCTAACATAATTTTGTATACTAATAGGCACTTAGTATAAACTAATGATGAAACCTTCTTTATACATTGTCTGATAGCTAAGTATTAACATGGCCCCATTGAAATGGCCTTGGGGCCTAGCTAATCTAATTTAGCTTCAGTAATGTTGCCTGTCATTGAAATACAGCTGGGTCTCTCAGAAGGCCCTTGAATTATTATCTGCATGTAAAATTAGCCCCCAATTAAGGTTGTTTTCCTAAAGGTAACAAATTCTAAAGCAGAAATGATTAAGGGTGAAATGCATTAAAGAGATACCATGTTAAAGTAAAATTGCCTCAGAGTTGATCTATGTCTAAGGTCTATTGTTGCCATAGCAACTCATTACAGCCTAAGCACAGAGCTCTTGTAAGTCTTTAATAATTCTTTTCATCAATATTATTTTCTTTGAGCAACAGATTGATAAACAGGTTTACACATACATGGCTTGGTTAGTAAAGCTTTTGTTTGAAAAATTCAAAAAAAGTCCAGTGAGTTTAAGATTCATCCACATCCCTCTGAACACAACTCTCAGCTCGCAATGACCCAAATCTTAAATTCAGCATTTTTTGTTATACTTATTGGTTATGTTTATAAATTCCCATTAACTTAATCTTTGTGTTTTCCTCTATTTTGCAGCGTTGGCAAAGTTAACATGTTAATGCGTGTGATTACATTTTTATTTTTAAATGTAATTAAAATTACAATATTCTTATTTGCAGATACTCCATTTGTCTTTTAAGCCTCAGAACCATCCATAGTTTGTGCTTGACTTGAGCCATTGCTCAATCCGGAACCATGTTACCGTCAATTCATTATGTTTTGCAGCAATGTACAATTGTATTGTACATTGTACAATTGCCTTGCAAAGTCTGATAAGGAAGTTAACAATTGCTACATGCACATGTCTACCTCAGAAACCTCATTGCTGCTACCCCATCATTTCAGTTGCATATTGCTACCTCACACCTCCAATTTGCTCGATTGCACAGTCAGAATTGCCATTTACACTTGCATTTGCTTAATCGCACAACTATTCATTCCTGATTTGTACATACATCGTACTTATTACTTGCAAATGTTCTGCCCTCCCTATTTGCCTTCATTGCATTCTTCATAGAATTGCCATTTATACTTTATTTGCAGCTTTGCAATACATACAAACATTAACACTAATAACACTAATTACAGACTGGGTCAGTGCTGAATAATGGATAGTTTGAAAAAGTTACTATGTGTCTTCAGGATTATCTTTCGGTGAATGGACTTTGAGAAAAATAGGAATTTTGGATGAACTATCCTTTTAAAGTAGTTCACCATAAAACAAAAAGTATGTCTTTAACTTTATGCATTGCTTTTTAAACAGAAAATGTTTTATTTGGGATTTTTTTTTTTTATCCATGCCAACATTGCATATAGCACAGGCATGTAATATTGATACACATTTTTGTCATTTGTGATATTAAATGATTTGTTACACCATTTATATGTGATCGAAGTGACTGAATAGATGGTTGGCCTATTTGACAGCTTACTGAGTGACAGGTGTAAGACAGAGAAAATAAATCCTCGGCCATGTGTAGGGGTTGAGCCTTTTCAGGGTTTCTCTTTCTTCACAGATTGACACAGGCTTTCTGGTAGGATTTTATTGATCGTCAGGTACACCTTGGAAATGTTTTTGCTGTTGTCTGTTGCTGGGCAACGCAGCAGGTAGCTAGTGTTTGATTGTAAACAAGCACTGAGAGACAGTGAATAGATATAGGGGTTGAGAGGTTAACTGGGGAGACAGCTAGCATTGGAAAATCCCATTATTACAACCAACTGAAAAGACAGATAAAGAGATGCCACATGAAACAGAGCAGTGAAGAATAGAAGAGAGTGAGACCACAAGAGGAGTATTGAGAGTGCAAGCAGTTTGCTTTTAAATCTTATGGTCTGCTGTCTAAACCACTGGCTGGGTGTTCCTAAGAGTTGGATTTTCAGGGCAACCTTATTCTCTGTTTGCATCTATAATATCATAATTGCTGCTGGGGACACTTTAATTCACCTTTCTACTGACATCACTATTTTTCATAAGCCTGACCCCTTATTAAACTCTGTGCTGGCCACGCTTCCCTTCAACATTGTGTCAATAACATTCAACACAACTTTGTAGATCTCCAAATAACTTCTTTATTATAGTAAAATATGAATGCTCTATAAATGGTAAATACTTTGCCTGCTTTCCCCGTAGACATTCTCACCTTAGATACATCTGAATTAGAGTTGATACCTACTAGCATCATGGCATTTAGTTAGAATGTTCACTATCCATCCAGACACACAGTAGCCATCTTTGATCAGAAATAAAATCTATAATTGGTTATCTGTTTCACAACAATGATTTCTTCAAACATGCTACAAAACATTGTTGTATAAATGACCACCCTACCAGTCTTGAACGTTGGAGCCGCAATTTACGGGGTACTCAAATCAAATAGTCACCTCAATATATTAGAAATTGCATTGTCACCATTGCCCCCATAACACTTATTATTTTGATCTTTACACACTGGTAAACTGGCCCACACTGCACACCTAACACGACTAACAATTTCATTGCAATTTACGTAGGCAGAAACAGAGTGAACAGAGTAGAGTTTTATAAACCTGGGAATAGCAGAGGGATTTTGTTTGCCACAGTCTACCACTGTTTAACTATGTACTTGAGGAGATGACCAGGTCTTTTACTGACAGCAGGATGAGCCAGTTTGCTTTCTTAGCTGCTGTCAACAGCAGAACTGTAGCTGCAAAAATACTGGTCCCTTTTATTATTATTAATGAAAAACGTGTATAAAAGGTGGGCAAAATAAGATTTTAACGCTTATCAAGAAATTTTTTGTTACTAATGATCTCTAAGACAACTTTTTTTAGTCCTTATTTTTTCTGTTTCATTCAGTTCTTCTGTATATTTTCTGGTTGAGTACACTTCTCATGTTTTTTAAGATCACTTCAGTTCTATAGTCTATTCATTTTCTGTAACTCTGAAAAGTTATGATATTTTTTTATAAAGCACACACACAAAACCAGACCATCATTTAGTTTGTTGAAAACACTATGAGAGACTTTCCACTACAGAAAATGGGCCAGGGTGCCAGTCCAAAGTGGGGCACAGTGCTAAAAGGTACAGACGTATTTTCAAGTATTAACAGAGAGAAACAATATGATGGCTTTGAAGTTGAAAAATGCAGTTTATACAACTTCAGAAATAATCAGTTATACAACATATATTTAAAAGTCTCAAAATGTATCTAAAAATGACATCTTGTAGAGCCCCTTTATGTGTACTTTAGGGCCATTCTATCATGTTCTCTATAAATATGTTCAATTCTGTTTTTAATATTCCAGTCCAAAAAATCCAGAGTTTTGTTGTCTATCCACGTTCACTCCATTATTCCAGTGTACTAGTTATAGGAGATGGTAACATTTATTACTGACCTTCAAGCAGTTATCAGCAGTCAGATTACAGACTAGCATGTTAAAATAATGTCAAACAAATATGTTCTTATACAAATACATGCCCTTTTGAGGGCAAAAACATTGACCTGCCAAATAGATGCAATTTAATGACAAAGGACTTACATACCACTACACTAATCAGATTCAAAATCATCCTATCATGATTTCTACAGTGTCACTTATTCAGGTTTAAAGGTAAGTTCTCAGTCAGATATAAATACATCCTTCTTTTATATATATATATATCCCCAAATTTATATTGGCTGCAGCCGTCAGGTGGTCTCAGCCCCCCCCAAACCCCCAGTCCCATCAATGATTGGTTGAGAAATAGATCAGCTAATTCAGACAACTAATAACGGAATTCTCACATGAATCTCTCACATGGGACCCAAAGAGCGAAAATACATTTCATAATCGGTAGAAAAAACATGGGGAATCAAAAAAAATCTAAATATCTATTTAGATATTAATCTAAATATTTGTATTTGCTTGAAAGTATCTCACTATCAATAGAATCTTTCCTACATTGAATTTGTCTCAGAGATGATTTCTCTCTTTTTTTACCATAGCTTTAAGCACTGAGCCATGAAAATTCTTTGCTTGATCATACCCTAATAACTGCAGCAATATGCTGACCACAGACTGGTCAAACTTGGAAGGGTTTTAGTTAAAAAGAAAACACATACATACAGCAATTCTAAATACGCTAAACATGTTACTGGGAGGGAGAGTCAAAATCTAGGGCACTGTTATCTGGCCCCTTTTCTTCAGGCAGCAGTAAAGGACGGAGAGCAGGAGAGAGGAGACATTTAGTGTTTTACTAAGGCTTTAGAGAACAAAGAAGGACAATCTTAATACTGATTTCCACATGCTTGACAATACTTCAGGGGACCATTACAACAATACATTATAACAACAAGCACACTCCGGAACACTCACGCATACTCTCTTAACTCTGGAACACACTTGCTACTCACACTACGCTACAAAGAAACTAAAGCACCATGTTGGAGGAAAAGAAGACCAAGGTAAAGATCACATTCTTCGTCATCCTAGTCGGAATCTCCTGCATGCTGGCTGCTGTGGTTACAGACCACTGGACAGTCCTGAGCCCACTGTTCAGTAAGCTCAACAACACCTGTGAGGCTGTCCACTTTGGTCTTTGGAAGCTTTGCAAGAAAAGCATCTTCATGGTGGAAGAAGACCCTGAGGGCCAGGGCTGTGGACCCATCAGTCTGCCCGGAGGTAAGGGGTGCCAGTATCCGTTGTTTCCATATTTATACCAATCAGAACCAGTTACCAAGCTGGCATAGCAAGCCGTCAGTCCCTTTAGTGTCTTGATGACATTACATTTTGGATATCTGAAACATTTCTCACTATGTACGAAATCCTAGGTTGTTTCATTTTCTAGCCCAGTCTCTGTCACTGTAGATCTGTAAATACCAGTCAGATATTGTAACTATATCATACCTAATTTTGGTATGCTAAAACAGTCACTTTATGTATTCTGTAGATGTGTTTGAAATAAACTATTTGATTAGTTTACTGTTGCCCTGCAAAACATTTTCTGCCAAGGTAACATTTCTGGTTGGTCTCAATGATAGTAAAAGTTGGAAGACTTTTGAAACAGAATTGAGGCATATCATAACAAACGTAATGAGCAATTGAACAGCAATAAAATGTTGAACAAGCTTTGTCGTGTCTTTCAGTCGAATATGGCAATTTCAGTATATGCCACTTTTGTAGCTCTTCATATGTACACATTTTCCTCTCGAAGTGCAGGTGGAATTTAATCTGAAGAATTTGACAAATGTGTTTAGTGAACAATATCACAATATTACCCTACCTCTCGTCTGGTGCTGAAAGGAATGTAAAATCTCAGTACAGTGTGTTTATCATCACCATTTCAACATATGGCAATCCTTTTGAACATGTATTCCATGGAACATTTGAACCATGTCGAGATGGTTCAAAAGTTTGGGGTAACTTAGAAATGTTTGTGTTTCTGAAATCATTTTCTGTGTCCATTAAAATAACATCAGATAGATCAGAAATACAGTGTAGACATAGCTAATGATGGACATGACTTTTGGAGCTGAAAATTGCTTATTTTAATGCAATAACTACATAAGCATACAGAGAGGCCTATTATCTGCAACCATCACTCCTGTGTTCCAATGGCCCGTTTTGGTTCATCATTTTAAAAGGCAAACTGATCATCATAAAACCCTTTTATATTTATGTTAGGACAACTGAAAACTGAAGTGCTGATTAAAGACGCAATAAAACCGGCCTTCTTAAGAGAAAACTGGCCTACTGGGCCTAGTTGAGTATCTGGAGCATCATCTTACGACATTTGACTCAGTTCATAAAACAGTGAAAAACTGGTTCTAATCAGAACAGAAAGAGGAGTGGGAGGCCCCAGTGCACAACTGAGCAAGAGGACAAATACATTAGTGTGTAGTTTGAGAAACAGATGCCTCAGGTCATCAACTGGCAGCTTCATTAAATAGTACCCACAAAACACCAGTCTCAATCTCAACAGTAAAGAGACCAATCCAAGAAGTTGAACTTATAGGCAGAGTTGCAAAGAAAAATACATATTTCAGACTGGCCAATAAAAACGAAAGACTAAGATGGGCAAAACAACCCAGACACTGGACAGAGGAAAATTGGAAAATTATTATTATTAATTATATCACTTCTAGGGATGAGTCCTTCATCACTCTCCTTGAGTGTGAAAGTGGCCTTCCCCCCACAGAACCCCCACGACTTTGCCTCCACGAACCCCTATGACATTTTGCACTGATGTCATTGCCCACAACATTCTCCACCAATCCAATGGAGTGTGGTCACATTTTTATCTTGCCTAGGAACAAGGGTTAATTAAACCAGTTCCCTGATCTTGTTGCACACCATCCCAACTCTGACAAAGACACAACTGGGGCAACTGAGCCTCAAAAGCCATGGGCTGGTGACACCCCTGTTATTTCTTAAACAGACTATTAATTTGGTAGTTTGAATTTGTGGTTGTTTAATATGTTTGCAGTAGCATGTTCAACAAGCCCTCCCAACTGTCTTTACTGACAGCAGATTCCTCCGATTGAGTGCTTAGCTTTCCACACCATGTGTGTGACATAACAATGTGTGGTTTTTAGTAGCTTAATTAAATAAAATAATTGGACCATATTAGTATCCAGCAAATTGATCATGGTAATGCTAATGTAACTGTAACATTTTCAGTTTTACTAGTAAATGTTGATATGCCACACCTCAACTTTCTTAAAACTGCATGCAGAGATTTACACATGTTATCCATCAGTTCAACTGTGGCCTCTGATTACTATTTTGTGGCTCCGCACACAGGATGTAATCTTTGATTATATCCTAACTGGTAAGACTCCCTTTCCAAATATTATGGAGTGGATTAGTGACAACAACCCATGGCCATTTCCTACTGGTGTCCCACAGGCTTGGTTCTAGGCCTTCTCTGTATATACCAATTGACTTGGCTCTATCATATCCTCACATGGTGTCTCCTATTACACTCAACTATTTTTCTCCTTCTTCCAATTACACCCAGGTGGGAAAACACATCCCTGCATGTCTGGCAGACAACTTATCTTGGATGTCAATCCACCATCTCAAACTCAACCTCAACAAGACAGAGTCACTCTTCTTTTGCGGGAAGACCTGTCCTGTCGACATTTCTGTTTTATACTTTTTTTATTCAAATATTTTGAGAAACTGTTTTTTTGCTTTCCATGAGCTGTAAGCTGTAATCGTCAAGATTGAAACAAAAAAGGCTTAAATGTTTCACATTGTGTAATGAATTTAGAAGTCTAGAAAAATGAATATAAAGGTGTCACTTTTTGATTTGAATTACGGAAACATTTTTCAAAAATGTTGGTCATGTTATTTTAAGCAAAACCAAAACACTGCATTCGAGAATATTGACCCTGTTTACTGATTTCAATTATTAATTTTTGTATCTTTTCATCTTTAAAGCCAAGAACTGCTCCTACTTCAAACACTTCACTAAGGAAGAAGAGGCTGAAAGGTTTGAAGCCAAAACCCAGAAAGGTGAGTTGTCTTTCACTCTCTGCCTTTTTTTATTACAAGCATAATGTTATTTGAAGGGGATATTTGGGGAAGATTATCTTGTAAGTTTCACCATTCGGAAATGTTATTGGTCGGGTTTATGTAACTTGTGATTTGAGTCGTGAATTTGTTACCACATGAGAGCATCCTTGGCAGCAATTGGGATAACATTAGTGCAATTTAACACTGAAATCCACATCAACCAAAAACCTGCTCGAATAGAGCACTGACAATCAGGTTGCATCTCTTCAGTCCTTTACAGAACATGCCACAACATGTCACAATTTCCATTGGGTTGCAGCTATAGAAGTGCAGTTACCAGAGGGTTTGCCAGGAACAGTGAAATAACACAATCTCTTAAATATTCTAATAATCTTTCGCATGTTGGCTGAGGTATAGAATCGATACATGACAGATGAGCATAAAAATATGACCACCTCACCTAAATGTTTGTATTTTTCTACTGTCAGTCTCTTACTGAGTCTTCACATGATAACTGGACAGGAGGCACATTCTGTTGATTCCTGAATGTGTTAAGCATTTAGACTTGCCATTGCATGTCTCAGACACTCAAACTGAATGCATTCTGTTCATATACATCATAATGAATTAGCTTTCAGTAACAATAGCTGGTCATGAATATAAAACATATTCAGTCCCCATTTTGCAAACATAGACATTAATGGTAATCTGTCTGTAAAAAAAACATGTTGACAAGTTACTGTCGTTCCCTTTCTCTGACCTGAATATCAGTCACTATATGGCCCTATTACATATCAGATTCTCGCACCCTATTTCCTAAATAGAGCACTACATTTTACCAGAGCTCCATGGACCATTATGAAAAGTATTGCAATACAATGGAGTAGGGTGCCATTGGGGTGTTACTTCCAAAGTGTGTTTTGAAAAGTACAAAAGTACATAACAGTACTTCTCCAGTGTTCGGCACTACTTGGTGGTGTTCCACATTACTTGGTTGTGTTCATCAGGGAGGGAGGTTCATAATTCAGGCCTAAATAAACTCTCTAATCTAGTGTCATATGCAGAATCTGCATGTCACCCTTTGTGTCTCTAAACAGTCAAGTGATGACAAATGTCTACTACAGTTGAGAATTCACTGTTAAGATGGGCTATGATTCACAGCTTAATGTATACAATTAAGTTATTCCCTGTACACATCAAAGCAAAGCAGGATAACATGGGAGAACATGGGAAGGTTGAAAATCGTTCAAAATGAGTTGCAGGGGTTTGCTTGCACATGCCAGGAGCCCCACAAAGAGTTGCAGTAATCCATTCTTAAGTGCCTGAACAAGTGCCTGTAGTGCTTGCTGAGGGAGGTAAATGAATGTGATAGATCATGAACCTGCAGAAGCGAGTCACTGCCTTAATGTTAGAAGAGAATGACAGCATATCTTCGAGGTACATGCCTTGGGTCTTTGTTCTCTTTGTTGTTGTCAGCCATTATCAACATGTCCTGGAGCCGACAGGCATTCCCTGAAAGAAGAGCAGCTCAGTCTTGCCAAGGTTAAGCTTGAGGTGGTAGACCAACCGGAGATGTCAGCCAAGCATGCTGAGATGTGTGTTGTCACCTGGGTGTCGGAAGGGGTTGTAAGGAGGGAAAAAATCTGAGTGTTATCTACATAGCAGTGAAAGGAAAGACCAAGTGAGGATATGACATATTTGAAGTATAAAGAGAAAAAGAGAGGGCCAAGAACTGAGCCCTCTGGAACATCAGTAGTAAGAGGTTCCTGTCCCTTTCACCTGGTAGAAGCTGTCTGCCAGGTATGAAGCAATCCACGAGTGAGCAGAGACTGAGATGCTCAAATCAGAGGGTGAAAAGTAGGATGCTATGATTCACATTGTCCAAGGCAGCAGATACATCAAGGAGAATGAGAACATTGGAGAGACTAAATTTGGGCTGTGCAAAGAGATTCTGTTACACACAGGAGAGCAGTTTCTGTATAGTGGCCTGTTTTGACTGGTTAGGGTGGAGGAGATTGTTCTGAAACAGATAAGAGAGCTGGGTGAAGACAGCATGCTCAAATGCCTTGGAAAGACAGTAGGGATACTGTCCTGTAGATTTGAAAACAGAGGGGTCAAGTGTTGGTTTCAGTGGGGATACTCTGGTCACCTTGAAATCCGCTGGGACATAGCCAGTGCTCCGCGAAGATATGATGAGGAAGGTGAGTAATGGGAGAATGTCTCCTGAGATGGTAGAAGGGAATAGGTTTAAGAGAGCATGATGTTGTGTGGCCAGCAAACCACTAGTTGCAGGATATCATCTGGTATGTGGGGGGTGTTTAATGCGTGGCAAAGTTTGATGTGTAAGCGACCTGTTGGACAAGCTAAGTGAATAAGGCACAGGTATCATCCAAATTCTTTTGAAAGTGAATGAGAAAGTAATTCGCACAGAGGGAAGATGACATGGGAGGAGTGAGGAGTGCTTATTTGGGTTATAGGAAGAAGGCTGGAAGTTCGAATGATAGAAAGTGGCTTTAGCAGCAGATAGGGAGGAAGAGAAAGTAGCAAATTGGGGTTGGGAGGTCATTCTGAAGTATATTTTCCTCAATTTTGTCTCAATCAATCAATCAAATGTATTTTATAAAGCCATATTTACATCAGCAGTTTACAAAACACCCAGCCTTATATCCCAAGGAGCAAACAAGGGGCAGCTGAAATCTTCAGGCTCAGCTGCCTGAAGCCCACTCACTTAGTCACAGAGCAGGAGCGGATTGCCGTATCAGTCAGGAGGAAAGGGCATAGTGGGAGTCGTAGGTCTTGGAAAGTGCAGATAGTTGTGTGGAAAAGTGCGATTCTGGAGACAGAAGGGAGTGGGATTTACGAGATGAGAGAGATGATAGTATTGCGGAGAGAGCCCTTGTGGTGAGTGAATGAGTGTTGCGATGGCATTAGACACAGGAGGGGACTAACAGTGTAGCACACTGAGCAGCAGACAGAATTTGCTGTTAATACCAAGCAGGGAAGGCCAAACCACACTCGCCTGGCAGTAAATTAACACAGCAAACACTACCAAAAATGAAGCCACTGCTACAATTTTTACAAAAGGCCCATTACGTTGCAAACTCCAAAAATATATGCAATCTGACTAGAGATGGCTCTGCTACCTGCACTACAGACACTGTACAGTTGTTCCACCAGTAAGCAAGAAAGCAAGTTTATTTATATAGCACCATTCATACATAGAAGCGATTCAATGTGCTTTACAGTGAAAATAAAAATAATGTAATAGAATTAAAACGGTCACATCCATCATCAGCAGATTGTTACATTTACACAGAGGTTATTCCTCTGATAGCACCAGAACTTGCATTAAAATTGTTAAAAGAGAGCAAGATATACAATTAATATTATATGGTGAACACAGAACAAACACAGCTCCATAAAAATTTAAAGACCACGGCAACTTTTTCTTTCCTTCCCAAAAATGTAAAAAAGGAAGGTTTTGTGTGAGGAAACAAATGGTAAAAATTAAGAGACCACTGCAAATTTCCAAAACGTTCCTTTTAAATTTTTTGGGATGGGAAAGAAAAAGGTGCAGTGGTCTCTTAATTTTTTCCGGAGCTGTATAACTGCACAAGGGATTCACATATTTTCAAGCAAGACTGAATGAAGGTGAATATAAAGAGATGCATCCTCTTATTCTTTGTTCCTATCTCTTTCAGAATACAACCTTTCTGCAGCGGCCATCGCTGTATTCAGCTTGGCCTTCATGACCCTGGGGTCAATGTGCATCGTTTTCTCTTTTGGGAAAGGCCGGGACTACCTGCTGAGGCCTGCTGGAATGTTCTTTGCCTTTGCAGGTCAGACCGATCTTAGCCGTTTGTTTGAATGTCATACATTTTATCAGGCATGACTACCACAAAGAACAGAATATTTGTCTAACTATTCAGCTACTGTAGGTCCATTATAATTTTGTTAATTTGTTTGTAAATTGGTCCGTCCATCTGTTCATTCTTGGCACTGTCTTCTTCTACATCTAGGTCTTTGTATCATAATCTCCGTAGAGGTGATGCGTAACGCCACAAAGCGAATGATTGACAGCGAGGAAACCGTCTGGGAACATTACTACTACTCCTGGTCATTTGAATGTGCCTGTGCCTCCTTCGTCCTGCTGGTACTCAGTGGTCTCAGCCTGTTGATTATCTCCATGCCCCAGATGCCACGCAACCCATGGGAGACTTGCATGGATGCAGAGCCAGACTCCATGGAGCCCATTGACTAGTAGTTATAGATCAGACTAGAACCAATTGGAGGAAAACCTAGAACCAACACCTGATCAGACCAAATTTAAATAGATGAGAACCAGCCCAGATGAGGGAACAGTAGCAATGGATGAAAAATCTATACAGTTACATATCGGAATAATGTTTTTGACAATGTTGCAATATTATATTATTAAAGTTCATGTTCCCCATCTTAAAACATTTTTTCAGCACTGCTTTTCTTAACCTTTTTTTTCTCAGGGTCCTCTCTTGTTCCTCTGCAAAAGTATACGGTAAAAGTACTTGGCTGTGTTGACAAATTTTGACTGTTGGGGGTGAAAATAATTTACAAGAATTGATGCACAGTGGCTAGAGAGAACTCCACTGTAGTGTCAACTTAGGAATTAACCTAGAGGAAACAAACTATTAAGAGGTGGCCAGTCCTCCTTTGGCTGACCCAGGTGTAGATTAAAAGAGTACATTTTGAGCTACATCAATGTTTTTGCATGTTCACATGAACAGCAGGTCAATTAATACATCTCCGCTTTGTCCAGAGTATTTAAACAGATTCCAGATCAGTAACATGACCAGGTGGACAAGGTCAGGTATGACCAGATGGGCTGTGAACAGTGGCAGCAAGTAGCAACTTGATCTGCAATACAAAATCAGTGTATAGGCAGCTTCTGTCCCTCTGGGTTGTGAGGGCCATTTCTATGATGTACAGTGGCAAGGGTCAGATACCTGTGCACTCTTTGTACGGTTGCATGTGGCTAGGATTACTGTACAGGCTGTGTGGGCATCTCCACATGCTATTGTATGGGACTTCCACTCTTTTGCCACTGCCCCTGGCATGGCCTTTGGGCTTTTGGCTTGGGAAATAGATGGCCTGGGAGCTGTGCCCATCAGACCACTTACATCAGTATTGTGCCTCTCCTGCTTTGCGGCACTGTGTACTTACATGGCATTGAAGTGACCAACTTAAAGGGAACCTGGATTATGAATATAACCTTTGTCCCCTGAGGGAGGAAATGAGGTGTCCCTACTTTTGTAAACTGAGCCATGTACTTTGTAATTCTTACATCTCTGATGGTGAGCATAATGTTTTCACAATAAAATGCATTGTGCTCAGTACAATATTGTATTGGCATCTAGACATCTAACAATTGTCCAAATTATTATTCTGTGTGCAGTCAGGCTTTTCCCAGGGGAAGGGGAAAAAGTCACATAATTAAGGAAGACAAAATATCGGAAAAAGAGCCACAGCACCTAAGTGAATAATTGCAGTTATTGTGTGCTTGAATTCTCTTCCCAACATGAAAAATTAAATATTTTCAGCATGTGCAATTTGTTATGCTGAAGTTAAATCTAAGCTGAATCAATATCTGCAACAGTATAACTAGTATACTAGGTCTAAATAAGTGGAAAATATTAGTAGGATAATTATTTCTAGTATTAATCACAATAACAACAACAGCACGTGGTATTCAAATCTGGCCCTCAAAATCGGCTTCACATTTTTCCATTGCAGCCCCCTAATCAGGGACTAAGTATTCAGTTCTACCTCATCATTAATTGCACCCACCTGGTGTCCCACATCTAAACAAGTCACTCTGATTAGGGGGTTGTAACAGGTTTTGAGGGCTCCATTTGAATATGAAAGTATCATGGTGTTGTTATTATATGATATGTAATATTCCCTATGGCTGTGGCATTTACATAGAATGGCCTCACCACAGTATAGACATCGATATGCAGCACAGTTGGTAAGCAAAACGAAATAAGCGGTTATTTCTTGAACACAGAATGGGCGGTTTTACTTTAAGACTAAAAAAGTATACAGCGGATATAAAAAGTATTTTGATGAAATACATCAAAATGGTATTGGGAAGTTCATGAAAATGTCTTGTTAAGTCATCAGGTAATGACTGAGTGTAGAAAAGATGAGATGCATTGCTTTCAGTTGTGGTTTTGCAGAGCTAGTGAAAACCTCACTGTATCAGAGCAAATGAATACATATGACTAAGACTACAAATATGTATATTTATATATTTCCAAATGTTAATACAAACACATGCAATACAGGTCAAATCTGTATTAGACCAAAAATCAATTAAAAAAATTAAAACTTGAACGAGCACAGTGTTAGCACTGCCCTCTGCTGGTTAAATCTAATTTAAATCTAAATCTATTGCCAACTTCATGAAATGCCTTCCATTTAATTACAGTGAAATTCACAGCATTCCTGTTACACGCATATGGCATTGCTTTTTACTGTTTAAGCCTGTCCACCTTAAAAGTCATGCTGACAATATCATCTATTCCAGCATGTAGTTCATCGTGCACTTGTACAGCGGATACCCCCTTGGGAGTCCCCGTAAGAATCAGGTCTCCCTCTTCTAATGAGATGATCTCACTGATGTAACTGATGAGAAAGGGGATGGAGAAGATCATCTCGGAAGTACATCCATGTTGGCGCATCTGATCGTTTACTTTGAGCCAGATCTTCACGTTTCCAGGGTCGGGAATTCTCTCTTTCGGAATAAATTGGCTAATAGGACAAGAGGTATCGAACGCTTTGGCTAGAGTCCACGGAAGACCTTTGGACTTGCAGTCATCCTGAACGTCACGAGCTGTCATGTCCAGGCACAAAGCGTAGCCTGCGACATGGTCCATTGCTGAAGATAGGGAGATAGAAGTGCCCCCTTTTCCGATAATTACCCCCAACTCAATTTCATGATGCAGATTGTTGGAGTATTTGGGTATTAGAATAGGTGAGCCCTCAGTCAGATATGCAGAAGGAGTCTTTAAAAACAACACGGGGTCTTTTGGGATTGCGTTCATCAGTTCTTTAGCGTGGTCCGCGTAATTTCTCCCGACACAGATTATTTTTTTCCCCCACTCCCAAAAGCGAGATACATTTCGTGTTGTCATTGTAAAGAACTTTCTACAAGTTCACAGCCGGAACAGTTCTCACCCGTTTAAAAACGACCTTCGCCCGCTCCTCCTTGAACAATTGTTTACTCTCCCTGTCACAAACGATGGTAAGCCAGTGGGGACAAACAAAGTGGTTTTGTGTAGTGATATGTCATTAATTCATATATGTGATATTTTGACATGATTTAGATACAAAGAAACGTATTATTTAAAAATATAATGTTGCTAAACCCGTGCATGAAACCTAACCACTGAATAAAAATACGAGGACGCGAGGTTTTGTGGGTTTGCTTTTGCCAGCCTATCAACTGTCGTTCATGTGTGACTCCCCCTCATTCGATTGGTCTATCGGTGGAGGTCAAACTTAAAAGAAGGCGGAACATTCCTTTAACCAAACTTTTGTAGCCTCTCCGGGTTCCTGTACATGCGATTGCGATATATTAGCAAACAGCTTAAGTATTGCTATGTTATTCAGGTCACTGGTGGCGAGTGCCTGCACTCTGGGCGTTCTAGGAGCAGCTGCAACGTATAAAATTGGTATGTTTCCTCAATATTCCGGTCTTTCAGGGTATTTCAACGGCTTAGCCACGTAAAACAAACCTGCAATTTTTGTCAAGCCATCAACTGTCACTGAGAGTACAGGCTTAGTTGGGTTAGCTGTTTTATTTTCGTCATTGGCTAAAATAAATAACTGCATGGTCAGTGGCTAGCTAACTAAGTTGCTGTCCGGAACTAGATTGGTTATTTTTTTGCACTTATTTATATGGAGGAAGACTGGTTTGTGTCATCAATAACGCGAGAGACATTGTTTAGCATAGCAACGACCGCGAATGGTTAAGAACGCTTCCTTCAGACAGGATGTTTGAATACCCAGGCATTAATTTTCTGTTTACTTGAAATTGACATTTCGGTATTCTTGACATCTTAACTGGCAGTATAATATCACTTTCCACACAAATTATTCTACTTCAACTTAAAATGAGTCTTCGTACTAGAAATGGTGAGCTAGCCAAGACTCCCATGATGTTACATCATACCCAACCAACGGGTATTACCTCAATTAAACTGAGACTACTACAGTAGCTCTTGACTGAGGCATGGTCGAATCGGTATTTTGCAAAACATTTTATTAAAGTAATTTTATTTATAATATTCTGAAATTATGTTTTTCAAGGTAGAGAGTGAAACAGTATAGGCCAGTATATTAACTTGTAGTTCAGGCCTGTTTACAAAAATGATTAGTTTTAGTTTTTTTAATGAACTATTATCTTAAATATTTTATTTAAAGCTTTGTATATCTTGTGTAGCCCCTTTGCATGTCCAAGCATCACTTTTACACAAGGAAGTTTCGGAAACCTTCATAAGGAAGTCTTTACTGGTGGAACAGAGCGACATGAAGATAGAACTGCTACCAGCCCTCAGTGACAATTACATGTACCTTCTCATTGATGAGGAGTCAAAGGAAGCTGCCATCGTAGACCCTGTTGAGCCAGTGAAGGTATGGCATTAAATATGAGTGAAAATTGAATTAATATCATGATGCATTTAGGTTTGTTTATGCATTAGGATATTATGTACAGATAGGTCTGGAAATATTTGGACACTGACACAGTTTTCCTAATTTTGGCTCTGTAATCCACCACTGTGGATTTGAAATGAAACAACGGGGATGCAATTGAAGTGCAGACTGTCAGCTTTAAGTCAAGGGGTGGAACAAAAATATAATGTGAAACATTGTTTTGGGTCATTGTGTATCTGTAAAGTCAAGTGCCATCCAATCAGTGTTTCTGAATTTGGCTGAACCTGAGCAGGCAATATCTCCCTATTTACTTCAGAATTCATCCAGCTGTGTGTGTCTTCTGTCACACATCAGTAAACACTAGTGACCCAGTGGCACTGGAAGCCCATGCCATCACATAGCTTCCACAGTGTTTTACAGATGATGTGATATACTTTCATCATGAGCCGAACCAAGTCCTTCAACATACGTTTTTATTCCCATCGTGGTTAGAGGTTGATCTTAGTTTCATCTGTCCAAAGAATGCTGTTCCAGAACTGGGCTGGCTTAATTTGTTTAGATGTGTTTCAGCAAAGCCGAAATATGACCTTATTCTTGAGGCTTATGAATGGTTTGCACCTTGTGGTGAAGCCTCTGTATTTGCTCTTGTTAAGTTTTCTCTTTATGGTAGACTTGGTTAATGATGTGCCTACCTCCTGGAGAGTGTTGTTCACTTGGCTGGATGTTGTTAAGGGGTTTTTCTCTACCATGGAAAGGATTCTATGATCATCCACCACTGCTGTCTTCCATGGATGTCCAGGCCTTTTGTGTTATAGGGCTCACCAGTGTGTTTTTTACTGAATGTACCAAACTGTTTATTTGGCCTATCCTAATGTTCCTGCTGTCTCTCTGAAGGACATTATTTTGCAGCTCAAAGATTTGTTTCACTTGCATTGAGAACTCCTTGGACCGCATGTTTGGGGTTCACAGCAACAGCTGCCAAATGCAAATGCCACAGCTCTAGTTAACTCCAGACCATTTACTTGTTTTAATTGATAAAGAAATAACAAAGGAATAGCCCACACCTGTCCATGAAACTGCTTTTGAGTCAATTGTCCAATTACCTTTGGTCCTTTGAAAAAGAGGGGGTTACATATATAAGAGCTGTAATTCCTAAATCCTTCCTCCAATTTGGATGTGAATACCCTCAAATTAAAAATGAGACTGCACATTAAGGAAATGTATTATTTAAATGTAACTTTAATATATTTTGGTGAACAGCCAAAATTACAGAACTTGTAAGTGTCCAATTTATTTTTGGACCTAACTGTATATCAAATGTACAGATGGGTAACAAAATAAAGGAAGACCTTAATTAATAAAAAGCAGGCACAGTTGACCCCGATTTTGGATCAAGATGGCAAGAGGAAGGTTCCATGTTTGTTTGTTATTGGGACTCTTCCAGAATTACAAAACCCACATATACAAGGTGTTAGTGGTTACTAAATTATTTGACTATGAAAAGGACGTGTCACATGCTATGGCCTTTGTATTCACCAGATCTCCACCCAAACGAATGCTCAAGGGAGATTTTGGACCTATTTGTTAGAATTTGTTCTCCAGCAACATCATTAAAACACCAAATGAGGGAATATATTTAGGAAGAATGGTGTTCCACCCCTCCAGTAGAGTTCTGAGACTAGTTGAATCTAGGCTGAGGTGCATAGAAGCTTGTCTTATGGTGGCCAAAAACCTTAATGAAAACCGTATGTTGTTTTTTTCCTTAATCACCCGTATGTATGTGTACAGTGTATAACCATTGGACGTTTCAGGTTCTGGAAGCTGTCAGAAAGCACGGAGTGAGACTCACAACAGTCCTTACTACCCATCACCATTGGTAAGTCTAGTCGTCACTTCACTGTTTTTTTTAAGGTACTACACATTGGATAGTTGGACATCACCAACATGCCCACAAATGTCTGTGTTTAGTCATATTGCCAAAACAAAGCCTCTTCTCTCATTAAGACATACAGCAAGCATAGGTTTCCTGAAGGTCATTGGAACTTGTTGTTGTATTTTTCTGCAACATGCAACCTAATGCATCATTTCTCTATGGAGGAATGATCTCAAATCTGTTCTTGTGTGTTATTCTACCTCAAACATTATAGGAGACAACACTGAGCTGTTATCTTGACAAAGTATTAAAGGCAGCGGTGCCAATAACTGTGGCACCAATGTTTTTGAAAAAAATCCATGTGTATATATAAAAAAATATTTGGACAACGTTAACTCAAAGGTTTGATTCATGATTTGAGTGTAAGATCAAGATGATGAACAACAACAACTTGTATTTAAATTGTATTAGTTCAGAAAGGCTCCAGAATGTCTGTTGCGGTAATAGTGGAATAATGGTTTTTCACAGTATTATCTAACAGTGATGTGAAGGGCTGTGATTTATTTACTGGTTTTGAATAATGTTCTTGATGTTCACTTGACTTTGGAAAAATATTTATCATTAAATGAGACTAACGATGAATATCTACAACTTGTCAAATTTCAAATCACTTCAAGTAATTGTTGAAATGTCTCTATGCATGCAATTCTCTCACTCAGGGATAGCAGGGTTGAGCTAGTTCAGGCACAGTGTCATCTGGTTATATCGCTTTCACCCCAGTAACGTGAATGGATAGTCGTTATTTCGCAAAGTTCTATTTTAAAAATGTATATCCCGTCACAGCTAAAACACAAGGTGGGTGTCAATATGTTCAATTTCATATTAGTGTTTATTTTCAAAGTTTTGTATATTCCACACTGCTGTGAATGGCTGTGAGGCACCCTTAAAAAGTAGGGTCACAGCCAGGTCAGACTTATTTTTTTCATTTTTTTTTTTTTTTAGACTATAGAGATAGTAGGGTCAACTGTTCTCAGAGCCAATGTTTGGACTGCTGGTCAGGTGCTCTGAATCCTTGGCTGCCTTTTGCACCTTTTAGTGATTGTAGAAAATGATGATTGTGAGCAGTCCTAAAACATGTAGGTTCTATGCCTTGATTTACCATGTGTTGTCTCTACAGGGACCATGCAGGAGGCAATGAGAAGATGGTAAGACTGGTGCCTGGACTCACTGTGTATGGAGGAGATGACCGCGTTGATGCCCTTACTAAGAAAGTCAAACACTCCAACACGTTCAAAGTAATGTCTTATTCCTGACCAACAGCATAATATCCTATGTGATAATCATAAAAGGCCTAAAAAAACCCAGGTCTATTTCATTGCCAGGTTGGTTCACTCAATGTCAAGTGTTTGTTTACCCCATGCCACACCACTGGCCATATCTGCTACCTTGTGACCAAAGACAACAGCAATGAGCCTCCAGCTGTTTTCACAGGTCAGCTGCCAGTACATTATCAATGTGACTCACCTCATGTAGTTGAAATCTGAAGACCTCATACACGTTCTTGTCACCAAGGATCTCAATCAGTTATGATCACCAATATTAAGTGACTTTATACTGTAGTCAATTTATCTACTCAGTCAACTAATTTTCATGGATGACTTGACACTTGCATTTTCTTACTTTCAAGGCGATACACTGTTTGTGGCCGGCTGTGGCAAGTTCTTCGAGGGTACAGCCGAGCAGATGTACAGAGCATTAATAGATGTGCTGGGGCGTCTGCCGCCTGAAACAGTAAATATTCTGTTGTCACTCAAATCAATGTCTTCATGTATTGACAATGTATTATCACAAAACTCTGTGTCTGTCTTGCACATGTTATTACAACGCTGTTTCCCTATAAGTTGGGATGCTGTGTAAAATGTAAAGAAAAACAAAATGCAAGGAGTGAAAAAAGTAGGGGTAGGGGGGAAAAAGACTGGAAAAGTTGTGTAATGCAAAAAATAAACCGGGAGGAACATTTCACAACTATGTTATTTGCTAACACACCAGTGACATGATTGGGTATATCACTCTGTGAAAGACTGCGTAGGCAAATAGTGCAGCAATTTAAGAATGTTTGTCAATGTAAAATTGCAAATAGTTTGGAGATCTCATTAAAAGATTCAGAGAATCCAGAGAAATCTCTGTACAGAAGGGGCAAGGCTGAAAACCAATATTGGACGGTTGTGTACTTCAGGCCCAGAGGCCTGACAAAATTCTGTAGTGAAAATCCCTGCATGGGCTCAGGAACACTTTGGAAAACAAATGTCTGTTAACATGTCACTGCATCCACAAATGCAAGCTAAAACTCTACAATGCAAAAAAGTATGATTTAAACTAAATCTGGAAATGTTGCCGATTTTCTGGGCCCAAGCCCTCCTGTGGTCCTGTCTGACAAATCAAAAATGAAAATTAATTTCTGGAAATCACGGATGCTGCATCCTCCAGACTAAAGAGGAGATGGTCCATCCCGCTTATCAGAGCACAGTTCAAAAGCCAGAATATGGGGGTGCATTAGTGCACATGGCATTGGTAACATCTATGAAGGCACCATACATGCTGTACAATATATACAGGTTTTGGAGCAACATATTGTCCTCTAGACCCTTTTCAGGCTTTTCAGCAAGATTGCTAAACCTCATTCTGCACATATTACAACAGCCTGAATCTGCAGTTAGTGGGGGTGCTAAACTGGCCTGCCTGCAGTTCAGACCTGTCACCCACAATTATTTTTTGGTGAATTATGAAAACACCCAAGGAAATCCTGAACTGTTGAGCAGGTGAAATCCTATAACATTCAAGCATGGGGCTTCATTTCACTTTCAATTGGTCATATTTCTTTCAGTATTGTTAAAAGAAAAGTAGATGCAACATTTGTAAACATGCCCCTGCCCCAACATATGATGTTGTCTTTGTACTATTTCCAATTAATTATAGGGATGTTTTCATTGGATTGTTTTTTTGCATTTTACACAACATCCAAACTTTTTGGGAAACTTGTTTTTCACACATGCTTGTTCACACATCTGATGGGAACAATGTTTTGTTCCAGCGTGTATACTGTGGTCATGAGTACACTGTCAACAACCTGAAGTTTGCTCGACATGTGGAGCCTGACAACGAGGTCATTAAGAAAAAACTAGCCTGGGCAAAGGTATATTATTAATATTATTGTTAAGATTTCACTTAGATTTTTAAGGGAATCATAGTTGAAAATCAGCTTTTATTTCCATAGGAGAAAGTGAGTAATGGAGAACCCACCATCCCCTCCACTTTGGCTGAGGAATTCAAATTCAACCCATTCATGAGAATCAAGTAAGGACAGTTAATTACGCAGTCATTTTTTTTAAAGCACTTGGTCATGTAAGCACAAGAATGACAGATCTGTTTCAAAGTTTCAAATAATCAACAAATGCTCTCAACCTTTGTTACTGAGAGATGTTGAGCATGAAAAGTAATTGAATTAAGCTTGACACAATGTATGAGTAGTTACTCTCTGTATGAAGGACACTAGGTAGGAAATGTGATGCCCCATTTCTGATGGTTCCCAAACACCCTGTCCATACCACCTACTAGGACGTAGGACTCTCTGAATAGACCCTTGGGTCATAGGTTGGAATAGGCCGTACAAGGGTATTTTGTGGGATAAACTATTTATTATAATAGTATGTGCAATTATTGGCTATGACCACTGACCTATGTGTCCTGGCATAAAATACTGTGTTAACATTGTAATCATTGGAGAGGAAAAAGTTAAGAACTATGGAAGGTTAACATCGTAAACCTCATGCTGAATAAAGGCTCTCCCTTGACTTCCGGTTGCATGCATTTCATTCATGGATCAAAAAATGGACAATCTAAGATTAGAAGAATGTGAGAAAAAGGACATTTTATCATGGACATGAAATTGCAATTACTTTGTAGAAAACTCATTATCTAATCAAACCTTTCCTTTCCATGCTAGAGAAAGGTCCGTACAAGAGCACGCAGGGCAGAACGACCCTATTGAAACCATGCGGAGTATCCGTAAGGAGAAAGATGGCTTCCGGGTCCCTAAGGAGTGATGGCAGAATGGGGGGCCTAGTACAATTCAGAACTCTGTTCTCTTCATGTGTACCAGTGCACTTCACGCTGTTACTAAGAAAATGTTTTGTCTCTTTTTAAGTCACCACACTAAATATTGTACGTACTCAATGTCATTTCTGTATTTCATCATTCTGCTTGTAGACCTAGGCTGGGATCTATTGAAACCTGCCACAACATTTCCGCTGTGTCAAACTAATTCTATACTAGAGTGAGTAGCTAAATACTGCTATTGGGGTTTGATTAATTTGAACACAATGTAAGCATCAAACTGAACTGTATTACCATTCAAGGTAGTACTGAAAAGGAGTCCCTTCAAAGACCAAAAAACAAGCATAACCAGACTAATAACAAATTAAATGTTTTGTTTGAATGTAAATCTTGATGAATTTACAGAAAAGTTTTAAATTAAAATACTAATACAGAACTAATTTGCCATAGACAGTCAGAAAAAGCTTAGGGAAATATAATTCTGAATTTGTGCAATGATTGTAAATGTATTTAGATTACTTTTGTGTTCTGTTTATGAAATGTTTTAAGGTACATATGTTCACTTCCAAATATTGTATGTATATATTGTGTAGCCCCTTTAAAGGAATCTATGGCTACATTTGTTCTGAATGGCTTGACTGCTAGAGATGTAAAATTTTGAAAAAGTGCTTTCAAACATACAACTTGTTCTATAGAATAAGACAGTGTTTGCTTGGTTAATTGAAACATACATTTACAAATAAGGCTTTCACTCAAGAAGGAAGCTTGATTACTAACTAACTCCTGTAAGAAATCACTATTAAAAGTTGCAAAGCGTTATGTTCCTGGCCTAACATTTCCATGCGATTTTTATACAAATCTATAGAATGACAGAAACATGGGAAAAATTGCAGTGGATTCTAAAAATAACATTTAGTGGCATATCTAAAAGTTTAGAGAACATTTTGTATGAAAACAGTGCCCTGTTATGAGCTTAATCATGATCAGAGTACAATGAAAGATTTGATTCTAAACTTCCTCCCCATGTTGAAGTTGCCTTCAGATTGGGGTCTGCTTTGACCTAGATGGCCCAGCTGGGTTGTGCTTATCAGGACACACCAATGCAAAATCATGCTCTGTCCACCCCTTTTGGTAGAGACGTTTTGTAGAACCACCTTTCATTTCCTTCTGCTTCGTGCCTACTGAACTCCCTGGTGCTATTGAGGTCATAGTTATATACTGGGAGAGCTGAAATCAAGATTAGTGGGTCCTACGCCTGTGGCAATGAAGCAAATAACCACCTATACAGTAGTTACACTTATGTTACCATAGCCACAAATTCTGTAGATTGCGTACACATTGTCTGAATACATATTATTAATATAAAACAAAACAAATAGGCTTATAGAAAGATTTGGTCTGAAACAGAGAGGGGAAAAGCCTGTCTTAATGGCAAAAGGAGAATTTTAATTTTAATTATGCATATATATTTAGTAATTTGTTTTGAAGACAATCTGGACATTCGTGTTCTTGCTTATTGAAAGTTTTGCGCAATTCAAGGACATTAAAATTTCAACATTGTCCATGTACAGTAGATTAATTCAATCTACAATAAGACACTGGAATGTCTACTAAGGTGTCTCAATAAACTATGATAATGACATTGCTGAAGAGGACAAAAACAGACCCTGTGTGTCATTTGTCACCGATGCTTTCGAAAATATTTTTGTGCATCAACTCAATAGTTTAAATATCACAAGTTACAGCAAATCTTGGTTTGCTGGTCTGTCATTGCCCTGCACTTAATGCACTATAAATAATCATCTATAGAAGTATCAACACCCAATCCTAGTCAGAATGAAACAGAAACCTTAATGGTTTGTTATATACAATTTAACGTACATGAAGAAGAAAAACTAATTAGGGTCCATACATATATAGTGTAATTATAAATAAGGCTGGGATGATTATATAGACATTAAAAACTATACAAAACATCTTTAACATACCATCAGAAAATTTTGTTTTCCGTGTATATAGCTAAACAGAATTAGTCAACACAACCACAGCTATACAATATAAAGTTATACAATTACACAACCAAAATGTTACCTTTGGAATACAATATGAAAGGTCTGGTGTCTATAAAATGAATAGCCTGAATGTATACAAACTATATTGTCATTTATTCATACCAATATACAACACCAATTCGATTTGGACTGGATGAGATTGTGAGATTTGGTTTGGAGTTTGAACAGTTCCTGTCATCCTGTACAGACAATTTAAACACTGATTCAGTGTCATGATATGTGATTCCACTCAATAGTTTAAAGAAGAACACAACCTAGAATCTATCTCAGACTAAATTCTGGTTGATTCCCATTGTCTCTTTGATATGAAATAACTTGAGAAGAGAGTGAGAATATGACTGGTATTGTTAAGCTTAATGAAGATTAAACAAGATGATACCACAGAGGACTGACCATCCAGAAGCCCTTCAATCTCCTTCACCATTTGACAAGCAGACCATTGCTGGTCTTCTCCACTGCATGGTACTGTGTGTGAAGTAGCTCCCTGGCTCTCTCCTCTCCTACACTACGTAGCCAGGATTGGTAGATCTCTGCAACGCGCTTTTCCTCCTCAGGCACTACACACTGCTCAGCCCTGTACAGATCATCCACCTTCTGTAGTAGCTCCTTGTTGTCCTGCTCAGGTAACGGCTTCACCTGCCCTCCACCATTCAGACATCCTTTACTCACAGCAAACAACACAGTTTTATTAGTTCACTTTGACTTACCTATAATAATAGCTCTGACTTACCTATCATGGTAGATTGTGTGTGGGGGCGTAGAATTTACATTTAAACTTTAGTTACATATAAAGAACCAAAATGTAAGCAAACAAAACCGCTCTTTTGTTTTACCTGACGGACAGGCCATGACCTCAACAAAGTGGTAGGGTGACTTGCCCCTCTTGAGTTTCTGAACTAGGTTCTGGATGTTACGGAAGCCGTAGGTGGCTGCAAAACGCAGCAGGACAACACCGTCCTTCTCCAGGGTAACCTCCTGGAAGTCCTTGTTCCTGTAGGAGGATAGGTCAAGATGGTGTTCAGACAGCACCAAATGGGAGAAAAAACTATAATGTTCACACCTAAAGCCAACTGAGATAGCAGAACCTATATAGGAAAGATCAAGCTGAAAAACCCACACATTTTAAAGTAAAAGCAGCACTGCATAGAAGTGGGCCAACATTCTACCAACATTTTTAAATCTGTGGGCCAGACTCAATGCCATGGGCGACTCAAGACCAAATGGGCGACCCTAGAACAAATGGGCGACCACAGACCAAAGGGGCGACCACAGACCAAAGGGGCGACCACAGACCAAAGGGGCGACCACAGACCAAAGGGGCGACCACAGACCAAAGGGGCGACCACAGACCAAAGGGGCGACCCTAGACCAAAGGGGCGACCCTAGACCAAAGGGGCGACCCTAGACCAAAGGGGCGACCCTAGACCAAGGGGGCGACCCTAGACCAAAGGGGCAACCCTAGACCAAAGGGGCAACCCTAGACCAAAGGGGCAACCCTAGACCGCTTGCCTGCACTATCAAATATCGCACAACAGCTAACAAAATAGCAGAAATGCGTTTGCCAGACTGACTTACTTAAGTGTCTTGTATGTTAGCTCCTTTACTTCTTCTCCAAACAGCTGCTTGGCAGCGTGTATGAACACATGGTGGAGGTATCCTCCTGAACCGCTACCAGCATGGCTTAGCAGTTCATCACCACACACACTACTGAACCTGCAACGACAAATGAAAACAAACATTGCAACTGTGGAGTTCTTGACCCACACACTTCCTGAAATAAGTATGTACTCATTTACATGTAAGCAATGACAAATTTCAAACAATTACATTGTGTCTAGTGGGGCTGGCTCCACATCATTAAGGGATATGTTCTCTTCTTCTAACATCTTCAGAACTTCTCCTATAATTAAATAAGCAAACAGGTATAATACAATTTACATTTTAAAATGAAATGCAAATTAAAAAATAAACACTTGAATACCATATGCCAGAGATTGTGTTCCTACCTGAGGTGATGACACAGTCCACTTCTCTCGTTTCCGCCTCCTTCAGGTAGAAGTCAGGCCTGGATGCCTCCAGTTTCTTATCATAGCAGGGCATCACAGTCACATGGTAAATTTGCTGAGGGCTAAGACCCTGCAATAACAATAAACACCTGTCAGTTGCTACAACGAATGACATTCGTGTAGCTCTTCTATTAGTACCATAACATTTGAGCATTATGTGACGCTGCTTCAAGCTCACCTCACGGACATAGTGCTTTTGTTTGCTGTGAAGCAGGTCTTATCACTTAAACTACAGCTCAGGTTTGGGAGATATTAGTGCTGTGAGGGTATTGGTTTAGCTGGGTTATGATGCATGTATTGGTTTAGCTGGGTCATTTTATGATGCATTTTAAATGAGGGGGAAATTATGTCACCTCTATTGTCAAGGGGTCAACATGAAACATGGGTCATGGCGAAAGAAACCCTTCACCTGGTCACCGTTGTATAGTGCTTTAGGCTACTTATTGGCAAGTTTTAAAACATTCAGGATATTCTATTAAACCATCCTTCTGGGATCCACCTGTGTTAGCGTCTGTCCACTTTGATCTATCAACAGTCTTTAAACAAACAAGTCAGGGGAGGACCATCTTTATTCAGCATGAGTTCAAGATGTTAACCTTCCATAGTTCTTTCCTTTTCTCTCCAATGATTACAACATTAAAGCAGTCTTTAATGCCCAGACAAATAGTAGGCGGTCAGTGGTCATAGCCAATTATTATAAAGACTTATCAGAAATATTTTATTCTACAAAATACCTTTATATGGTGTGTTCCAACCTATGACCCAAGAGTCTATTCAGAGAGTCCTATGACAGTCAAATACAGAGTTCCTAGCAGGTGGTATGGACAGGGTGTTTGGGACCCATCAGTAATGGAGCATCCCATATCCTACGTAGTGTCTTTCATACAGGTAGTTAGTTCTCTCATACATTGTGTCAAGCTTAATTCCATTACTTTTCATGCTATATAGATATTCAGTACCTATGGAACATATACACCTCCCAAATGTTCAGTCACTCAAGAGTTTCATAGAACCTAAATAAATTAGGATTTGCTTTCCACTACAAATCATAGTTCAAACATTAAGGGATTTTTTTATATTGTGAAATTATACCTGTATATACATTATTGCTTCCTCTCTCTGCCTTATCCATCCCTTAAAAAAAATGCAATTTCTGTCTGCTTGAATCCTAGTCAAAAACATGTCTGTATGTTCTCAGCTAAATGGGATAACATTTTAAATTGCTGGAAATTAAACTGCAAACATTTGTGTCATTTCCATAAAGAAATAATCAGATTATTTGCTCAAAAATACATCCCAATTTCCACAGCACTGACTGCATTCGTTGCCACATCCGCCACATAAGTGTTCTTCCAAAAAAAACAGATCTGGAACACCGTTACCACATCAACAGGATGTCAGATGAGGCAATGATTTTCCATTCCAAAACGGTCCAGTGTTTGTGACACCCAGCAAGTTAACAGCAGTCTGCATCCCTGATACATCACGACTGCAAGTCCCTACTAACCTGCTGGCCGGCAAAAAATCCTTTCACCAGAGAGCCCATCATCTGCTGTGGGGAGCGGGTGGAGCTAATGTAGGGTAGGATGAACTCTCCATGGGTCTTCTCTGCATAGCAGATCCAACCTGAACACAACAAGTCACAACCCTGTGTTAGTTCTGGACTGGGAGAAAGACCGGGGACCGAACTGATGTGTCTTAGAGTTGACTCTGATCTGGTTCAAGTGTCGATAAGAGTGCCAAATATGTACATTCTGTTCTAAGAAATAATTACCTTTGGCTTCCACATTCAAATGAATAATGCTGTCGTATGGTTTGGGATTTGAGGTTTGGTTTGTGCATCAATCATGGACGGCTGTCTCACAGTTGTTTGTGACCTAGCTAATAGGGGTAGTCCGAGTTTGATGGCCTAACTTATCAAAGAGTTGTGCAGCCAAATCATTTTCATAAAAAAATTCCGATAATATATTACATTTGTCATTAAATTAGTTCACATTCATCAACTTGCTAATAGACTACTCATATACAGGCTGGGCCAAAACACCAATGTGTCTCGGACTGACAATTATAAACAACAACACGTGAAGGAACATATGCCATAAAAACAACTTAGAATCAATGTTTTTTTTTTGTCAAGCTATATCAGCTATATAGTTTCTAAAAAAAAATCTAGATTTAAATGTTCATAGTATTTAGACAAATCATGTACAGAACTCTTCATTTCAACAAGAAAGATACAATGTAATAATTTTGATTGATTATACCATTAACCGTGCCCATCCCTACTGGTTACCTGGGCAGGCAGAAGCCAGCATGGGCAGGGCCTGCCTGTCAAGCTCCTTCCGATGAAATCGCTCTATAAACTCCCTCTGGCTCTCCAACAGGCTGAAGGACCGGCTGAAGCTTGTGTCAAAAACATAATGGACCCCTGAAACACAACACAAACATAAGCATGCTTAATCTAAGAAATAAAGTAGATCACTAATGTGTCAGATAAACCAATGTCCTATATTACCCAATGTTTTATCTTTTAATCTTAACACTCACCTAGGCCCTTGAAGAAGGCAGTGAGCCTTCTGCCTGTCTCACTGCTACTCAGGCCGTAGCGTGCTGCCAGGGAGGCTCTGGACTGGGGGGACACAGACACCACCACCACCACCTTAGACTCTGGTACACCCGCCTGCAGGGGAACCAGCGGAACACTGGTTAGACACAACTCAAGGCGCAGTCACAGATACAGGCAGCATTATCATTAGCTAGTACTCTGGGTTGAGAATGCCTGGTGGTGCTTCAGATGGTTGAAGATGTAGCAGTGCTACTTAATGTCTACCGTTGGACCTTGGGTCTAGAAAGCTCTCGTGATCTCCAAGACAAGAGTCATAAATGTCGCATCACATCCAGGGGTGAAATACGTAATCCAACCACGAGACTATTAAAATACTAAATCGATCAATTATTTTGTTTTAACAAACAAGTGGTTTGAATCCAAAATACTGTTTGACAATGAGCCATGGCAAAAATGCCATAGGCTACTAATAGCTTTGGTAACTGGTTTATAATGGCAATGCGGTTTCCAGGCACAACACAATGCATTGTAGTTAAACCTTCTGGCCATGGTTTGAAATGATTACAATACAAGAAAATTGGGAGAACTGAGAAACAAAGAGACAGAAAATGACGAGTAGCCTGTTATTCAGCTTTTGGTAGCTAGAAATACTTTATATAAGATGCTGAAAAGAAATAAGTGGACACTCATAAGGTTGTCAAGCCCATAACCCTAGCCAATGGGAACTCAAACGTTATGTGAAATTAAGTACATTTTTGCTTGTTGACACTATTTTACCATAATTTACCCAGTCAATGGGGTACCATTTTTACATTTCAATGTAAAAACTATACTTTAAATATGCAACACAAACTCTAAATATGCAGTTTGGTGACTTCTGCAGTTGTATTATAACATAGCAGCTTGTTCTTTTTAAGGTGCAAGATGTGATGAAGGGTCAAACCGAACGGTCTTTTGCAATATGTTTCTGTGATGGGTGTCGGCCAACTGAAATACTCAACCATCTAAAAAAGTGATACACCCTCAGCCATTTTCTGTCTCAAAACCTGATCATGTGACAAAACAAGCACTCAACAGTGTTGGGGATCATTGTACATAATATTTTTTAACAGCTTTTGTTAGCAAAATCTAAAGTAAAACATTTGTGAGATAAGGAGTTCACTAAAATAAAAAAACTACCTTGTTGTTGCGTAGCACCTTGTAGATCTCCTCATGACTCTGCTGCGTAATAAGGACACTCTCAGCCGAAGTGATACAGCCACTGCAGGCCAAGCAATCATTCAGAGAAATCTTAGCTTTTTCCAGCTTCTGCTTTCCACCATCCTGGAAACAAAGAAGATTGAGGAAGACTTAAGCTAAACAGAGGGTGAAAACAAGCATTAGTCAAGTATAGTTACATGCATGCATGCAGCCGAATTCTGTTCACAAGATGGTGCCCACTGATGCCAAAACCCTGTAATATAACCCAGTCAAAGTATACATATTACTATAAAATTAAGATATACATACGCACCCGGTTAACCTGAAAATAGGTCCCGTCATCTTCTATTTGGATTTTAGCCAAAGATCTGCCTTGCTTCTTTTCCAACTTCACTGGTTTCACACATTCCTAAGGGAAAACAAGTTTAACTCATCTTCAGAAGCAACATGTTTTGGAAGAAAGGTAAAATATCAATCAATGATAGCCAAATATACTTCTTAGTCACACCCAGGTGCTTACAGTAACAGGAGGAACACATACAGCGCCATGAAAAAGTATGAACACAAACAATACATTCTATAACACTGATGTGAACGCGTTTTGGATTATCACTAGAAATTAAGGGTTGTTTTTGTAAAGATAGTAAAGAAATTATTTATTTTAATAAAACTGAATCAAGAATCTCCCTTGAGCCTGATTATTTTAGTCAAATACTATAATGAATTTTGTGTCCACATAACTGGACCTGCATAGGATCAGTGCATTTGAATGACCTTACCAGTGTTGTGTCCGGCATTATATCGCATTGAATGGTCTGTTAGAAGTAAATGGTTCTGGTAAAATGGGGGTGGCATGTATAGCCGAGCAGTGGCAAAGATAGTATTAAATGCAATTATTTGAGGTTACTACCACCTCCGAACCCAAATACTGACTCCATGTTCTGCCTTGCTAATCGTGCACACTAATCGGTTGTTCAATTCTAGTCAATCCCGCAATTTGATAGTATGCTGCTGCTGACAGGAAACACGCTGAACAAAATATTTACGCAATATGCATAGTCTGTACAGTCCCTGGTCAACGACACCACCGAGCGAATCATCTACATTAGTTAGCAAGATACAAAATATGTATTATACCATCACTTCAAATCAATTTACTCACCAGTGCCAACAAACGCAAGCAAGACACATTTTCTTTATTTTGCGAGTATCCAACATTAGAAGTCAGCTAGCTAAGCCAGAACTACTGTAAGTGAAAGTAGTATTACTGAAATATTTGTTAAACTTAGCCGTTTAAGTTGCTACGCTAACCAGCTAGCTACCTTTACTTACTCCTAACTGTGATACACGTGGGGCGATCGATGGACCACTGCTCTGCCAAAACGTGCCTAAATAGCATAATTATGGAACGGTACGTGTTATTCACCTGTGAAGGGGTGATAAAATCATCCAGGTCCGTCAACTGCAAAACCCCACTAAAGTGGGACGCCATCGACCATAGTTAATGTTGCCGTAAAGCAGTTGATGCAATTGATGGTTGGGGAGTCTTGAAACCCAATTTACGCCAAACGTGTAGCGTTTTGCAACGTCGCGCGTATGTCGTTTATGGGCCGCGCAATGCACTTTGGGTAAATGCTACAAGGACTGCGCAGGAAGGAGTCATTTTCAAGTATGGGTTACTGCTAGTGATGTGCAATTCGAGAGCGATTCTTTTTGTGACTCAGGACTCAACAGGTCCTTGTTCCAGTGGCTCGTTCTATCGTTCATTCGAACATTTCACAGCAGATTTCTACAACATGATCACTTGCTTCATACCCGGTCATTTCTCTGGTCAAGGCCTATGTACATTTGCAGGAACATGAAGGTAAAACAGTGACAAGTTTTTAGTTGTAAAAATGGTTGCACAATTGTAAAACATTTGCAAACTTGGAATTACTTTTGTAGTTGGAAAAAAGCTTTGCACAGTGGTATAAAATGTTTGCTAACTTATAATAACTTTTGGAGTGGTATAGAAATGCGCATAATTGTAACTAATTTGATATTTGGAATCATGCGACTCAGTAATTAAAGCGGTGCGAAACGTCCTACCGCCGACTGATTTACAGAAAATCTTTTTGTCACAGTTCTGGCTACATTTTAGTGAACTCAGTGTCAGTATTTTACATTGGTAAATGTTATCAAAGAGTTGCATAATTTCAAATATAAAGTTAGTTACAAGTATACACATTTATATATAACTACAAAAGTAATTTCATGTTTGCATTTTTTAAGCGTGCAACCTAATTTACAACTATATAAAAACACATGTCGCTGTTTTAGCTTCATACAGGAACATCATAAACACATGTTTACAACTGATAATTGAACTCATACTTTAATAATTAATATAGTTTGTTGTGATTATGGATGTCACGACAAAAGCAGATGAAAACAAGCACGGGGTTGCTGGCTTTGCCTAAGTAAAAACGACTGGCGAATTCCTACAGTTTAATCATTCAGTTGAACGGTTGTTTTGTTCATTTGAACGACTTTCAGCGGAGTTCAAATACGATGCTGGTTGTATGTTTGCAAAGAAAACTCGATTAAGACCGTAGCATTAGGCCTATAAAGACATGTTTTTACCAGATAATTGGGCACACGTTAGGTCTAAAATATATATATTTTATTGTAATGATAAACATAGTTGCAATCATAGTGTAAAACAAGCTTTTGCTTAAGTATGAAAGACATGATGATGATGATGAGCGTTCGTTGACTAGGCATTACTGACTCAAATAAACGAAATGACTCGAAAGATTAGAACTTTTTACTGAATGACTCGACAAGATCCGTGTAATTAGAAAGAGTCAAACTTCCCATCACTAGTAACTGCAGACTTGGGGCCTCGTATCATTCGAACATTCGCACAAACATGTGCGTAAACCATGCGTACGCAAGTTTTGGCAGAAAACTGTTCTGGCATTTATCAATTTTGAACTTGACGGGACAGTGTGCGTATCTCTACGCTTACTTCAACCCATGCGTAAGTGCAGCTTAGCGTTTGAATGGAAGAAATAACACGCTATTGCGCAAAAATTGGCAGAGTAATGACTACTGAAACACATGGGAAAAAACGTATAAATTGAAATGGATATTGAAAAGGCAACCAGCGAAAATAACAGCTAAGTCCTAGGCCCACATGACTTGAACTGGGCTTGAACAATTCCCTTTGATTTTGTCTGTATGATATGTTTCTTGTGAAGTTGAAATGTTATGAGTAGCCTAGAGGCAAATGATCATTTACCGCAACCATCCCCATCTAGGACTTTTCCACTCAGATTTCCCCAATGATGTTGGTGATTTGCAAGTCAAAGGGGAAAATATCTGACACATTTTGCCCACCTCCTGTAATTTGGACACTGGTTAGGAGTGCAGCAAATCGCTCCCACCTTGACTGATCTCTGACCACTTTGTTTTATTTACAACAGCCACGTACGCAAGGTGTGATTCATGAGCCCCATGGAGCCTCTGAGATTGTTCTGTAGGGAGATAGTGGGGGTGACAGGAGCATGTGGGCTTTTTGGGAGCAGCCAAAACGCTCTGTTTGGCGCTCTCTCTGATTTGGTTAGGATGGTTTTGATTGAGCAGGTGAAGGTCTTCCAGTTCCCATAATGTAGATATATCATACTTTGCCATTTGTGCAAAATTACTTTCAAACAGATATAGCCTACATTTGAGAATTACAGTATTTTTGATACCGGTGGTAAATTGGTCATCGATGGAGCTGAAGTGGGGAGTCTCTGACTTCAAGTTCATTGGTGTGTTCAACATAGATGACCTCAACATTTTTCCCACCCATTGTGCTAGTAAAATTAGTTATTTGTCCGAAAGTGTTGGTTAGGTTATGGACTATTCAGTATTGTAGTACCTCCTACAAGCATTCCTATTGGCTTTCCGCGACGAAAAAAAAAAAAGAATCTATATTTCTATATTTTGCTGTCTGCGGTTCCTCTTCTACCGGCGGTGCGGAAAGACTATTTTGAATGGCTATGGAGCGCATCCGCTTTTGACAACGGCATGCCACTTATGTGTGAATGAGGGGTCACTGTTTTTTTCCTCTCAACATATGTGGAAATACCAGGGAGGGACGGGGGGGCATGACCCCCGCCATCATGGGAAAACTATGATTTGTCCTCTCCAATATGTAAATGTAATCATAACTATGTAATTTTAAATAATAGTAATAAGATGCAATGAAAGCACTTGTGCTGATTATAGAAAATAAATAGCGTGTTTAAGTAGAAAAAATTGACACCCCGTCCGTAGCATCACAGTGGATTGATACTGCCCCCTAGCCCTCAGCAGTGGCACGTGGGGTGAAGGTATGGTGCGTAGGTGTGGTAATCTGAACGTCTGTCATTGGTGGTTGACTTTCAGTAAGTAGGTCTAACAAAGTATATGTTAGACATTTCTTTACTTCTACCACTCAATGCATTAAAACACATTTCTAAGTGTCACCAGCTTTCATTTTCTCTGCACTGAGTTTCAGGTCACTCGTTATGTTAGCTAGCAGTTAGCTAATGTTTGCTAGAAAGGTGCAGTAACAAATCGAGGCAGAGAGAAGCTTGCAGAGCAGTGTATGTAGTGTTCCTTAGCTGGCAAGGTGACAGTGTTTGTGTCTACCGTCTGAAAAGCACTCAATGCACGTAGCTACTGCGGGCTAATCCAGTAAATGTGTCTTGTGTTGGTAAGGTCCCCACACAATAGCTGCATTTGCAGAGCTACAGTAGCAAGCAAACCGATGGTCCAAACTAAAACTCTATTACAGCATTATTTTTGGTGTCCCCCTCAAAGTTTGCTCCTGAGAAAATGATATGTAATTGTCCCCTCCAAACTTGATATCATCCTTTCACCCCTGCTCAGGCCATAAGGCCAGCAACACTGATCCATGATCATTCTCACCACACCTGTACACTCCCAATGCTTTGATGTCTAGCCATGTATATTTAATGTACATTAGAATATTTTTTTTGTATGTACCATTCATAGGCATATTAAACTTCTACCCATATTGTGCATATTTCCCATCCTACGCTTTTTAAAATTGCTACTAGTTTACATTTTTATTTATATTTTTGCTTTAGATATTTCTTACTACATAGATGTGTGCCATGTCACAAGAATGTCACTGTTCAGATTGAAGCTGTGTTATTTGATGCATTTGATAAATAAACTCTGAACCTGATATTACACCCACACACATAAATATTTAATGAGTGGAAGACTTGAGATGTGACTTTTTTTCCAATTAATCTACACACATTGTCTCGGTAAGCAATTTTCTGCCACGCTAGCTCACGTTATTTTGCTGCTGCTACTTTATAGCTTTTTTTCTTGAATACCTGCTCATATTCTGCATGTGCATTCATTAATATTTCTAACTCCAAAAGTACAGGGTCTGATACCTTTTTCTCCTGTTGCCATTGTAAATCCCGTTATCTGTGCTCCTTTGAAAATGGCCTTTTATCTCATGCACGTGCTTTACTTGGTTACCTTAACTCAAGAGATGACTGAACTAATTGTTACCACCTGTTCTGAAACCGTAAAATCTGAGTTTGACAGCTCAGACTCAGTCAACCCAGAGTTGTGGTTTCAACTCAGAGTATGTTATACCTGATTTCTGAAATACCCCTCCAATTTTCCAGAGATCTGCAGGCTATACCCACATGGTTGACTCTCCAGAAAACATCTCCCTAAGAAAACGACATTTTTACCAACGTAAATTGTTAAGAAGTCTCTCAAAATTCAATAGGAAAATAGTTTTGAACGGCCATCCAATGCGAAAGTTTGGGGAACATTCGACTATACGATCTGAAGTTTACCGACACAACAATTTGACCTATTTTTTTCATTCCTCTTCATCATGAAAATGTCAGTTTTTGTTAAAACATTCTTTTGGTAAATCCGAATAAATCAAGATTAAACCTGTATTAGTTCCAGTGCCATAGCCTCTAGTCTAATCGTGTAAGCCAGTAAATTATTTAAAGTCATGTGAATGATCACCATTAAAGTCGAAAATTATGCTTCCAACATTTGGTTAATTGACAATCAAAATTCAAGTCTCTTCTCACTGCTCTTTACCCTTTGTTGTTATGACTACGAGGTCGTAAATCCGCCATGTTTTCCCTCTAGTAGTGTTGCGACAGAGACGGAGAACTCTGAGGACATGAATGTAGAAAATAATAATACGGCAGAAACAGTGAGGGAGCAAACGGATCACGGCAACAACATCATCACAATTCAAACCACCCTCGGAGATGAAGGTAAAGATAGTTTAAATCAATCACACATTTTTATAGCTTTAATGCATTACAGGCCTAACTCCAATTGAGTCAACTTATTTAGCTTCTGCTACACTAGCTTGCTAGCTATTTGTGATGAGATAAGGTCGGGTATAGATGTACTGCGATAGTAGTTTAATGATACTAATCGCTAGCAAATGTTGCTGTAGCTAATTGTTCACATTACCATACCCAACTAATACCCGCTTGTATCTTTGCAATGATTACCGGATTTTAGCACTGGTAGCCTACCTAGCTAGGTTTGCTAGGTACGCTAACCAGTTGGCCAGCTACTTCACTTTCTCGCTTTATAGCTAGCTATTTATGTCACCGGCGTTCAGTCACTTGTCTACGTTAGCTAACTATGCCCCTTAACGGTGTACATAAATTCACCGTTGGGTTTTAACTTTTGTAATTTCAAGTGTGTTGTACTTGATTGGAAACATGTTTTCCATGCACATAACTTGCAGATGAAGATGTTCACAAGTGCGGACGTTGCCAGTCCGAGTTTTGTACGCTGGAGGCTTTCATCCAGCACAAACTCCACCAGAACTGCACGCGGACACGAGAGCCCCAGATGTCTTGCCAGAAACCTCAGGATAAAAATCAAGAGGTAGGCGAACGAGACCAATTGCACACAGCAAATACATCTATCTATCTATCTATCTATCTATCTCAGTATCTAGAAGGATGCAAATTGTGTGTGTGTTTGTGTGTATTGGTCAGGTATCTGACCCAGAAGCAACCTCTGGTATCCTGGTAAGAATGGATGGAAGTGGATTGTCTTCAGATGAGCCAGAAACATCCAACACTAATGGTGAGTCAGTGTTTCTTGGACTGTTACCACTCTGAATCCATTTTCTGTACTTAACTGATAAGGCATTATTGGTTTAATTATGGTGCACCTTTTGAATTTTATGGTGACAAGACAATGTAGTATTGCTTATGTCAAACAAAAGTACTGAAAGGGACTGACAAACAATCTGGTATGTCCTCTCAGATGAGGTAGAAGCTGAAGGCCAGTCCTCTCGGGGTCGCAGGAAAAGAGGTGGTGGAGGGAAGGCTACTGGTCACACAGAAGGCACTGATGACCACAGCCCTGATGATTCAGACAAACCAGTTTACATGGTCAACAAAGATGGACGTTACATTTGCCAGATATGTGAGAAGACATTTAAAACAGTAAGTATTACTGTACTTCTGCTTCCTGTTGACTGTTTTCTGAATGAAAGCCCATAGACTGTTTCACTACTTTATCTATGCTGGAATACATTTTTGGAAAATGTGTATCGGTGGTTAGTTTTCCCCTGTGGGTTATGCTCAGTGTTCCTGTGCCTACCTTTTTCCCCTGTAGACAAACATCCTTAGAACTCATATGATCACCCACAGCGAGAATAAGAATTTCCCCTGTGACCTATGTGGGAGTGCCTTCCGCACCAAAGGCTCCCTGATTCGCCACAACCGCCGTCACACAGGTAAGGTGGACCAAAGGCGGATTGACTCCAAATCAGATTTAGCTGCTTGTAGTTATTTTATCTTCATCCATTCTACATTGTCAATGTCTTTCCTTCGCTTCCCACAGATGAGCGTCCATACCGCTGTAACCTTTGTGGGCTCTCCTTCAGGGAGTCTGGGGCTCTTACCAGGCATCTTAAGTCAATCACTCCCTGCACAGAGAAAATCCGCTTCAACCAGTACAAGGAGATCCTTGTCAGCAAGGATGGGCAGCAGAAAGGTAGTCTGTGAATGAATACATGGACCAAGGAAGGGCTGAACCAAACATGCATGGATATATGGAATGATGTTATTGATGGTGGTGTATTCTTATGTCAGGTGTGGAGGCAGAGGCAGCCTTATTGGCTGCTCAGCAGGATGAGGAGCAGGAGCAGCAGCAGCAGGAAGAAGAGGCACAGATGGTCAGTGTGGTGGAGACTGACAGCGGAGGACAGGAAGTCATCCACGAGGTCCACTTCCACATGGAAGTGGAAAGAGAAGGGCAGGAACAGCAGGTATGTGTAGTATTTCATGACTGTACTAAAACTAACAACCAAATGCTCTTGTAAATATCATACTGGCGGTGTTGTAATGTATTGGTTTTTCGCTACAGATTTTGGCCTAAGAGGTCCAACAATCAAAAACACATGGCAATCAATGTAATTCTTTTAGATCTGTTTCAGATAAACACTTTTTATTTGATGCAGTACATGGTCTGAATGTATCAGAGGTATTATTGGATCAACATTTTCAGATATGTATGTATGTATGTATATATCAGACCCAAATATGTCAGAAAGACAGAAAATGCCTGCTTTATTGTCCTGCAACCCTGCCAAATATATTTGACAGATACCAGTGAAACATTACAATTGCGTGTAGATTGTTTGTCGCTCTTATTGTAGGTTGGATTGTGGCCAGAAACATTTTTTGTAGCAGTTTATTAGAGACATCTGAAATATTTTAACCTCAAATCCTTTTGAGCCTGTAGCCCTCTTCAACGCATTTGACCTATCGTTCCCAGGTTATATTAGAACAGCCTCAGGCTGGAGCCTTTTTGGCCGAGGGGGACAACCTCATCTGCCAGGCTATCATCAACTCTGGCATTGCCCTTGAGGCGGTCACTGAGACGGAGGAGGCTGTGGAGGAGGAGCAGGTAGAGGACGAGGCGGCAGAGGATCAGGCACTGGGTGGAACACCTAAAGAGGTCCTTCAGGTCACCGACGTGGAGGGCAGAATGACAGAGATTCAGGTGATGGAGGAATGTGTGGAGATGGAGACCGAGGCTGCGGAGATGGTAATGAGTTAGTACATTCTAGATTTTTTTAAATTGATTGGACTTTTTCCCACTGTCATGCAAGGTAGATTAATAATGTAAACCGTTTACTTAAAATTGTTTCCTCTTGTTTAAGCCATCTTCTAATCCCGTTTCCAAAAAAGTTGGGATGCTGCGTGAAATGCAAATAAGAGACAGAGACAACATATCAAGTGTTAAAACTTTTTTTTTAAATTGATGCCAGCAACATGTTTAAAAAAGGTTGGGTCAGGGGCTTGGTTACCAGTGTGTTGCATCACCTCTTCTTTTAACACACTGTAAGCGTTCGGGGACCGAGGAGACATTGCTGTAGTTTAGAAAATTAAATGTATTCCCATTCTTGTTTGTTATTATTTCAGCTGCTCTACTGTTTGGGATCTCCTGTCTTATTTTTTTGTTACATAATGCACCAAATGTTTTCAATGGGTGACAGATCTGGACTGCAGGCAGGCCAGTTTGGCACCCAGACTCCTCTACTATGGAGCCATGCTGTTGTAATATGTGCCGAATGTGGTTTGGCATTGTCTTGCTGAAATATGCACGGCCTTTCCTGAAAGACGCCGTCAGCATATGTTGCTCTGAAACCTGTAAGTATTGTTCAGCGTTCACAGATGCCATGTGCCCTTATGCACCCCGTAACATCACGGATGCTGTCGTTTGAACTGTGCACCGATAAGAAGCCGGATGGTCCTTCTTCACTTGTGTCCACGATTCCAAAGAATTATATAAAAAAATTGATTTGTCAGACCTCAGTAAATATTTTGTCTTCGCCTCTGTCCATCTTAAATGAGCTCAGGCCCAGAGAACGCAGCAGCGTTTCTGGATTTTGTTTATATCTGGTTTCTTCTTTGCATGAGTTTTAACTTGTGTTTGTGGGTGCAGTGACATACTGTGTTTAAAGACGATGGATTTTGGAAGTGTTCCTGAGTCCATGCAGTGATTTTTCAATACAGAACTGTGTCTGTTTGGGATGCAGTGCTGCCTGAGGGCCCGACGATCACGGCCATCCAGTATTGGTTTTCAGCCTCGTCGCTTACATACAGAGATTTCTTGTGATTCTCTGAATCTTTTTATGATGTTATGTACCATAGTTGATGAGATCTCCAAACTCTTTGCAGTTTAACATTGAGAAACATTCTTAAATTGTCGCATTATTTGCCTGCAGTCTTCCAGAGTGGTGAACCCCTCTTCATCCTTGTGTTTGACAGGCCCATCCTCACTGGAATGATCTTTTAATATCCAGTCATGTTACTGACCTGTTGCCACTTGACCTAATTTTGTTGCATCTTTCCCAACCTTCTTGAAACTCGTTGCTGGCATCAAAGAATGCATACATTTTTCAAGAAGCAATAACATTTCAGCATTTGATGTGGTGTTTTTGTACAATTGTCTATAGGGTTTAAAAGATTAGCACATCCTTGCATTTTGTTTTTACTTAACATTTTACAGTGTCCCAACTTTTGTACATGTGCCTAATGCATTACTGTAACTTGATAAAACTAATATATTTTCTTTTCCTGTAGGACATGTCTGACAAGGAGGAAGAAACTCTTCCTGAACCCAAAATGCACAAGTGTCCTCATTGTAGTCGCTCCTTTAAGGCCCTTAACTACCTCCGCTTTCATGTTAAAGGTCATCTTGGTAAGCCCACCATATAATCTGTCTTTTTTAAATGATTTTGTCCAATTATACCTAATAACTTGGCCACAGACTGTAAATGCACACTAAGCAGTCCCTCCAGGATTTTACAATGCCTTATGGTATGTGGCCAAATTCACTTGATTTTACTTTGGCTTTTGGCTCACAATATGATCTACTTACATAAAAAGCCCAGAATTTTTTATTTTATTATTTACTGGTTTTCTAGCAGGATGTAGTAACAATTGGACATCGGTAACTTCATACTGACAAACCTAATTCGCTTACAATAAGAAAGTGACATGGTGCTAACAGCCACATGCATAGTAATTCAACCTACATTTTTTTAATATTTTTAAAATTTAAATTGGAAGATGGTAATGGTCTTGAAGGGTATGTATGTTTAATAGGTATGCTTTCACTTATTCACCGTATGCCCTAAGAGATGTTATAATAGGTATTGCCTCCTTTCATGGGTGATAAAGGCTGGGGCACCGTTGGTCTCCTCTATTTTTTTCATAAACAGAAAGATATACATGAACACAAACCCATGTAAATGCAGTCGTAGCATCACAGTGGAAAAAAGTTAGTGGTTTAAATGGGCTGTCAACATTTTTAGATGTACTTAGTCTGAATCTCCATAGTCTTTCATAATCTAGTTTATATTCCTTAAGCACTAAGGCAACTGGAGTTCGAAGTTGGATGTTTTGTATACCCTAGCTAATTCCTGTTTTCTTCTCTCTCTGCAGGCTATAAGCCCTTCAAGTGTGTGATGTGTCAGAAGGAATTCCTCACAGGCTACCTGTTGAAGAAGCACATGGAGGTCCACTTGAGTGAGAGGAGATATAAGTGTGGCGAATGCGGAAAGCTCTACAAGACCATTGGACATGTGCGTGAGCACATGAGAGCCCACTCTGAGGAAAGGCCATACCACTGCCACAGCTGTGACAAGGGATACAAGACCAAGGTTAGACTTGATTTAGTGCACAGAAACCGGTAGAGTTGTTGGAATGTTTTAGAATTAATGGTCTTTGTTGGTTATTTTGGTCTCAAGCAGTCATCTGCTATTATTTACCACAGTGTCTGATTTTATTTAACTCTAGTTATTTCAGTTGGTTCAAGCGAATTGGAGACACTATTAAGCCTTTGTCATAACGTTTTCTTCAGACGGATAGCAGTGTTAAGAGTTAGTAAAAACAATAGCTAGTGTTTTACGGTGGGATTAAGGATGATGCAAATATCTGTGAAAGGATAAATTAGTTGGGCTGTATTTATTTGTTCTAACGTTCTCCTCCCTATTTCCCAGAATGCCTTACAGGTACACCAGCGGACCCATGCCCAGGAAAAGCCGTACGTGTGCCAGTTCTGTTCACGGGGATTTCGGGAGAAGGGCTCACTAGTGCGCCACATCCGCCATCACACTGGAGAGAAGCCCTTTAAATGTCACAAGTGTGGGCGAGGCTTTGCTGAGCATGGAACACTCAACCGCCACCTCCGTGCCAAAGGTTAGGCTGATTTACACCTGGTTCCTGGTTCTTGAGCGAGTCATTATTAGTTCTATCTCAGATAGTTCAGCTTCTGTCAGTGGTTTTGCTGTCATTGATCTTTATGCTTGTATGTCTGCCTATAGCACCTTCAATAGACTGATGATGTATAAAATAAACCAGCAGTACACTGGATTACATTGAATTTTGATCAAGCTTAACCTGTATGTTATGTTTCCCAGGGGGCTGTTTTGCAGGTCAGAAGGAGGGGTCCAGTGATGAAGGGCTGGTGACAGAGGAGCAATCAACTACAGACAACCTGGCTGCGGCGGCCATTATGTCAGAAGACCCGCACGCTGTGCTGGTGGAGTTCTCGTCTGTGGTGGCCGACACCCAGGAGTACATCATCCGGGTAAGAACGTTATAGGGACGATGTTTTTCACATTAAATATCTATTACCCATGTTACACTACTGACAGAAGTTTTCCTGCACTGGCCTTATCCAACATAGTGGCTGGAAATGTGTTGGCGGGACCCTGTGGAAATGAGGTCCAAACTGACGTTATGGGAATAAACTCAATGTTTTTGTTAGACCCTGAATTGCTTTAGGCACAAAAAAAGAGCGCTGCTGGAAAATAACTGTCTCCGGGGCTATTCTCCATAATACACCAATGCCCTGAGAGGCTTCACCAGCACATGACATATCCAGATGACTCTGGTGTGGTCAAACTCCCAGATGACACTGCATTTGCCGACAGCAGTAATCGGGTTTTATGACTGGTGCAATACTAACAGACTCAACATTAATACCACAACAGAACTGGTGATTGATTTCCAGAGGAGCATCACATCATAGACAGTCAGTACATAAATGAAAATGTGTAACTTTGTAAATCGATTCGCCACTAGGGTATGTATACAATTATATGTTAGCCTCTGGTCAGTCTGCCAAGTGCCTCAGCAACCACTAAGGTCATCCATAGTGGGTCAGGATCCAATGGAGTCTCCAGGATGTCAAAGAAGATCCTGAATATCTACAGTGGGGAGAACAAGTATTTGATACACTGCTGATTTTGCAGGTTTTCCGACTTACAAAGCATGTAGAGGTCTGTAATTTGTATGCAAATTAATTATTTTAAAATCATACAATGTGATTTTCTGGATTTTTGTTTAAGATTCCATCTCACAGTTGAAGTGTACCTATGATATCAATTACAGACCACTACATGCTTTGTAGGTAGGAAACACTGGATTTTGCAGGTTATCAAATACCTGTTCTCCCCACTGTATAAGGCCCCAGGAGAGGAGGGAGAGCAGGACGAGGAGGTGACTCTCATCCAAGATACCCAGAATCAGGTCAGTACTCCTGTTACTCCTGGTGCAAGAGTTTTATGTCTATATTTCTTGATTCACCTCATACTGCACATCAGAATCCCATTATTCATTGTTTGCTTCTTCACAATTTAACATGTGACAATGTTCAATTTATGTCCAATTAAATAAATACATTAGGCATCTCAATACTCCTCTTCCCCACTCTCGACCCACATTTTCAGATGGGCAACCACATCATGAAGGTGGTGCAGCAGATCGTCAACCAATCACGTGGCGGTGTTGGTGGTCACCAGATCATTGTGCACAACATCTCCACGGAGGAGGGCACATCCATCTCCGACTGCGGCGACACCATCACCATAGCGACACCGGAGAACCTCACTGCACAGGTCGCAATGACGCTCGCCTCGGCCATCAGCGATGGAACCCTGTTGGCGGGAGGTGGTGCCCTGGAGGCACCCGATGGCACAGTCACCATGGTAACGGCAACGTCCGAGAGCGAGGGCATAGTGGAGGTGGTGGAGCAGCAGGACGAGGAGTTTGTTATCACGTCACCGGAGGAGGTGGAGATTCAGACGGTCATCATATGAGGGCTTGGTGTGTAATGAGGACAGAGTGTTTTACCAAGGTTTTCTTATAAGAACTCAGGACTTTCAATGAGGACATTGGTATTAGCGGTTGTGTTAGGTCTGCTTTTTCTGTTCTGTCTGTTTTTGAATAAGGACAAAGAGCTGCATTTTTGTGATGACCATGGACACATTGTGCATGAAGTCTGTCATTGTATATGGTCAAAAGATTCCTTTTGTATAAAGTTTGACATTTTATTGTACAGAAAACCTCTATTGTGTAAGAATTGCAATAATTTATTTGATCTGTATTGTCTTAAATCACTGAAGGAGGAGAGTCTGAACCACCTTTACTGGCTAAGTAAACGTACATGTAATCTGAATTTGACCTAATGTTATAGTCCTGCTTTTGGTAGACATGGGATAGAATATACAATTAGTCTCATTCAAACATGCAAACACATGAGCAGTCACCAGGCACCAACGGTGTTGACTGAAGTGTAAATTGTACGACAGGGGGCCTGCCTTGAATTTTATTGGTTATTGGAACACTGTAACTAAGTGCATGGTGTGAACATTATTTCTATAGTATTTACATGCCGTTGTCTCTGAATACCAGAAATTAGGCTTTTTACTAATTATATTTTTTGCTGAAATTGAGCATGTGGATTGTAAGGGGGGGGGGGGGCATAATATAGGTCGTGTGTGGTTATTGATTTAAAAATGTCTCATTTGTAATTGCACACAATGGTAAGTCAATGGTAAACTAAAACAAGCATTGCTTATTGGCCAAATCCAGTTAGTTCCTTCTGGTTTCTTCAGTTTTCTTCAGTTTGGTGCCTAGTGAATACTGCCATGAGCTGGGACTGCTGGTGACGTGTGTATACAGGGTATCAACTTTTTCCCCTTGATATTTTATTTTGATCTCCACATACCCTTCCTTTATCATTTCTTTCACTCTACTCCCAAAGCAGAGTGAACATTTTGGGAATGCAGTGTGATTGTTATTAAAAAAGGGGGGGTGGACTTTGTTTTATTTAATACAAGATAGGGGTGCTTAATTATACAACACATTAGTCTAATTTTAAAGTTTGAGGCATTTTTTTATAAAATGATATATTTAATGTTTACTAGAACCTTAATATCCATTCAGCAATTTATGCCTACTGGTTGTAAAAGTGGTGCTGTTGAGCCAAAATGGTTCCTTGAGAATTGTGTATGTAATGCATGTGCCAAATTGTGCCCCATATCATCAAAGCCACTCACATTGGAACTTGACTTTTCATGGCTGCCCTTAGGGATTTTATTCCGATTATGCACATAGAAACAAAATATACCTCCCGTTCAAAATGGGGGGGGTTAAAATTAGTTTTTAATCACAAATGTTCCAGATTGCATCTTAAAGTATTGCTTAATGACATTTGGTAGTTACGACCTCAAATCACAGCAACTCCCAATGTGCTAGCTTCTTTGCGTGCAAGTTGTTCAACCAGGAATAACCAGAATTTGTCAGCCCTGGCTGTGCAAGGCCAATAGACATATTTGGAAGCCCCCTGGTCACTACCAGCTGTTACCTAGTCTTGTATAAGGTGTAATGCCTTAGACCTCTTCACCACTCAGGAGGTTTGTTCATTTAATTTCATGCTTATTCTGTTACTTCGAAGTGTGGCATGAATTGCATCCTTCAAGATGCATTTGTCCAACTCGCTCTTAGAGCCCTTTGTTAGAGATGAGGTGTGGTTTGCATTTCACCATTCCATACCTCCCTCCCAGCAGGACAGGTAGAACAAGTAGATTTACCTCATAATACTGTAAAATTGTGTGGTCTATTACCTGAATGTGGTTGAATATGGATGGAATAAATGCTCATTTCTGTACAACTATGTCACCTGTCTTGCGAATAAGTCTTGTTTCAGCAGAAAACCTAACTCATTTTAATTGTGGATTTTTATGTGTAAGATGTGCTTGTGAGAAGGAATGTTTGAATAATTCTCTTGTATGGTATACCTGTATGAGAAGGGGATTGATTGATGAAATTATTTTATCTGGTGTTTACAATTGCTGCGGGCAACCCAGTCGCAGTGGGCCCCAGTCGCAGTGGGCCCCAGATGGAGCAGCAGGGGTGGATTCATCAGCCTGGCAGATTCAGGCCAAATCTGCCTTGCTGCTCACCTTGCCTGGCGTTGTTGTTCTGTGTAACTCCTCCCTCTCTTACTCCTCAGGTTGTAACTTTCTGTTTCGTTTTTTACTTATGTTTTTCTCTCAGGTCCTCTTTGTCACTTACTGAGGTCAGTAATAACACAATCAAGTTGGCTTCCTGAGTGAGATGCTTTATTGAAAATGGCATAGAAAGCTAATTCTGCAGGCAAAACCAAGTTCTATGAATGCCTTTTCATGGGCTTGTTTACGTTACCAGAGACAATAAAATGCTTGATAGATGCTTTGTGGTTTGCATAATCATTTCCATAGTATTTGAGTTTACGCCAGCATATTCGAGATGTACTAAGCAGGATTGCGAAGGTTGTTGAAGTTGACATTTACCTGCCTTGGTCCTGTCATCACCTCAGCAATTTCCCCCGGATTTGTTTCCCTTTGTTAGTTTTCTCAATCTCAAGTATCCTAGTTGAGCCTAATTGTAGAATTAACTGTGTCCTGTCTGCATAGAGTCTATACTGCTTTAACACTAAGGTTGACAGACACTTTAATCAGTGTGAAGCGTCCCTCGATAGTTTGCCTGACTGTTTCTGGGTCAGTCCTCAGCCCACAGAGAGGGCTTCATCCAAAAGAACCAGAGAGAGGGTAGGAAGAGTGTGAGTGAGAAAGAGAGGTAGAGGTATTTATAGAAAAATGGGGCTTTGCACTACCTTTTCTAGCGAAATAATCATTAGAGGACCATGTGTCCCAGATTTTGTATTGGCTGTACGCAAAATCAGCTAGCTGGGCTGAGGGCTGGAGAATCTTACCTGCAATGGGAAGCCTGACTTCTATCCCTCACTCTCCTTCAGTCCAAACCTCTGGTTCTATGACCTAGGAATGTTAGGCATTGGCGTACTTGTATCTGCCAATGTGACCACTTGCCGGTGCTTGACTCATTGGTCTTTGTGGGGGTGCTGGTGCTACGGGACAGGAGCCAGATAGAGGATAAGGGTGGGTACCAGAGGCCGTGACTTTGGGGCGTTGGCTGAACGTGTTCTTACCAACTTTGACCGCTCCGTGGACCCCAGCAGGGTAAAGATGAGGCGCTTTCTGAGCCGTAAGGGCCGCTTCTCTCTTCGTCAGAGCAAGTCTGGACCTCGCGGTGCCTCCAAAGATTTCTGTAAGTCCTTTTCATTCCTTTTTTTGATTCCCATCTGAAGATGGAGAAGAAGAGACAGCAGAGAAGAAAACTGTGTATCTAGGTCGAAGGCTTCAGAAGTATTTCAGGCTTGGAAAATTTAAAAGAAGACTGTGGGAAGTTTAATCTCGACAGTGGGGTTATATGAACACTGTTTGTGGCCTTGTACTTCAGAGAAATAGGTTTTGATAGAACCACTGCATTGTTTGACAGGTCTGAGAAGTCCCAATTCATTTTGACAAGTTTCTTAAACATTGATCTTTATGACACAATTTACAAAGGCTTCCAAACTGAAATATACAACCGTGTTCCAGTTTAATGTGTTTTAACTTTATATCTGGATAAACTGGGGTCTTACATTTTAATAACATCCAACTTTTTGGTTTTCTTGTCAATATATTTTTGTTCTATTCATGTAAATTGTAATATAACAGGGTACCTTTACACATTGTTAATGTACATGCACATAGTTTAAGAGAAAGAGAGAGTGCGCATGTGCTACGTCTCCCTTGCTAATGAGAGAAAGATGTATGCCATCTAAAATTATATGAATCACTAACTATATTCAAGGTGCCCTTTTAACTTTTAAATTAAACACTCATCATCACTGGATTACAATATCTTATGGCCTAATAAATATTAAGACAGGTTCAGGCAGTTGAGGCTGTAAGCTCCAGAGTTATGAGACTAGCAGATTGTTACTGGAACAAGAAAGAACTGTTAACTTTTTTTCTCCCATTGAAAAAGTGAAAAGAAATAGTTTGCATCAGCCTCTATCTGTTGTAGGGCCACATTTGTCTACTGAGATCAATGCAGATAAGAAGCAAGGAGAGGAAGCCATTGAAATAAGCCTTTTAACTGCAATCTGAGAAAGAAGGCATTGACCTGGGGAGGATCCACAATTCGGCACAGAAATATATGACAGGCATGGACTGATTCCTAGAAAATGATTTCCTTGTTTTTTGCTGTTCTTTGTGATCTCTGATCTTATTAAAATTAGAATGAAGTTGGTGGGTAAAAACAATATGATGGAAACATTACATTTGACTATGCTCTGCTTGTATTTGATCTTTCTAAACAGTGATTACATTAATTCCTGAGGGATGATAATGTTTATAATTATGTTTGTTATTGATTTGATTAGAATGTTATAATGCTATTAGAGAGTAAAGTTACATTCTTTCCTATAGTTGATGTTCCACTCTCAAACCCTCCAAGTGGGGCATTATACTATGGAGGTACAGTACATTAGTGCCTGTCTAAAAGTGATACCATTGTGTTGGGCCATTGTAGATGTCTCGTAGTGGCAGGAAAAACGTTCTCAACCCATTTTAGTCTCTTGTTCTATCGTCCATTCAGATGATGCTTTCCGCCAACAAATGGGCTGTCCTCCAATGAATATTCCAATGAACATCAGTAAGAATTTTAAACTAGATTGAAGTACTAGACCTGGGTTCAAATTCTTGGTATTTGAATTCTGTCAAATACTTTTGGCATAGATTTACATGAAGTGCAAGATAGTTGTCCTGTAGTAAGTCACAACTATTCTGCTCTCACCAAACAAGCTTGATTCAACATAGCTAAAGTATTTGCAGTTATTTAAAATGATATTCAAACCCAGGTCTTTCAAGTACAGTCATAATGGAGTAATCTCTCCACTTCCTCTCGTTTCTGCCAGTGAGACAAGGGGCTGTTCAGAGACTACAGTGTAGTTAAAGGTAGACTCAGCGATACAAATGTACAATTGGCAGATCGGTCCCACTTACAAAACATCAAAGAGTGCGAAGCAAGAGGCTAATTTTGTCCTCTGTTGTTCTCACGCTGCTGTTACATTGCAGTAGAGCAGTGTTTCTCAATACTGGTCCTGGTGCCCTAAAATGTTGCAATGTCTTCTGCCCCTGCACTCTTGTTGATTTTATTCAAATTAGAGGCTTGATTATGATCTGTAATATTATAGTAAAGTGTGTGAGTGCCGGGGCAAAAACAACACTGAAAACTTCTTTGGGGTATTTCCAGTATTTGGATACAGTGCAGTAGAGTGATGTGCTGTAAACTTCCCTGACCATGCGCAGGTGCTCTGTGGCATGCATGCTCACAAGTACAGCCTTTTGCATGCCACTAACTCCTTCCAGTATCTTTGGTTCACATAGCTGTTCATATCGCTGAGTCTCCATTTAAATGCTATCATACTATGATGTTGCATGGCATTGTTATTCGATAGACCTAATTACAATCCTTTTTCACTCCTTTGCCCTAAATATATCAAAGTGTTCTGTTTTTACCTGGGTCTACCTTTAGTGTATTTGGGCCATTCCTGGTTATCAGATCCTGGTCTAGATGTGGGTCTGACCTGGGGCTTTACTAGTCTCAGGTAGTGTATTTGGGAAATCATGGATTAACATTATAGTTCCCAAATGCTCCCACGCCTCCTACTGGACTAAAACAGAAAAGGTCTCCCAAATGTTTTACTATTTTATCTCCTGAGGAGGCAGGCATGTTACTGGGCCTATAATGTGGTGCATTTGATTATGATATTTGAGAAAAAACAGGGATTCTATACTTCGCTTAAGCAGAGTTGGTGTAGCCTGGTCCCAGACATGTTTGTGCTCTTGCCAACTACTTTGCTGCAAGTAAAACATGTTCCACAAGAAGTTGGCAAGACAGTGGAAACAGACTGGCATTCAGACATTGTATAACTGGCTTAAATAATTCAATGTAAAGTGTGAACTATATTGCTCCCAACCAACCCAATACTCCAATCCTGACTGCTCTCTAGACCTGACACTTCCGGCAACCAATCAGAACTGGCCTGAGGAGTTTGGGTTCACTCTGGGTGGCGCGGGCCCTAGCTACATCCTGTCTGTGGTTGAAGGCAGCAGTGCCTACCTGGCGGGCCTGCAGCCTGGAGACCAGGTGGTGGACATTGAAGGCCAGGATGTGTCCTCTCTCAGTACCCAGGCCTTGGTGGCGCTGGCACAGACACTGAAGACAGTCCCCCCAAGCATCGGAGTGGTATCACGCATAGAACAGGTCTGGGCCAGTTGGGAAATTAGTTAGGCTTCACTGGTGAAGATTCATTTACATTTCACTATAATTTTTCTTTAGATACATTTTCAAGGTAGAAAGAGATTTGGTCGTGACACATTGCTGTTGCATCGTGCTAAACCCCTCAATTCATGCAGTGAGATTACTGCTATATATTTTGAGCTGTAATCTGGGCAACACAACAGTGTGGTGCAAGAATGTATTTTTAATACATTCATTTTGAAAGTTCATTGACTTCTGACATCTGATTGCCCATCCCCAGATGGACATCAACCCAGGCCCCGATGGCCGATTTGGCTTCACCATTGTGGGAGACTGCCCCCTGTTGGTGGATGACTGCCTGCCCAACTCCCCAGCGGGCCGAAGCGGCCTCCGGGCCGGTGACTATGTGATGGAGGTCAACGGGATCCCTGTCAAGCATCACGAAACAGCAGCAGCCATGATCAAAGCTGCACAGGGCCGCCCGCTGCGACTGGGTGTGCTCAGCATGAGACGGAGGATCAAGCGCCTCAGTCACAGCATGAAGGAGGTGTCGCTGAGCGGGGACAGCATTAGACAGGACCGTGCGCACAAGGCCCTGGAGTTTAACAAGAAGGTGTGTGCGTGGTGGAGTTCTGCGTGTCCTTCTTGTCTTTTTATGTGACTCCATCTTTGAAGGTCTTCACACACACACACACACACACACACACACACACACACAAACCCACAGATACAAGTTACATTTTTACATTTTAGTATTTTAAGAGACGCTTTTATAAACATTGAAACCCACGTGAAACGACCACACAGCTTTAGAATTAGTGGATTCCAGTCAATGAATTCGTTATCAGCAAATGTCAGTGCTGGAAATAAATAACAAACATTAAAATACTAATCATAACATAATTAATAACATTTAAAAAGACAAAAACAAAGGGGTGTCAATGTAAATATTTTCTGTGCGCCATGTAAAGGTAGGGTTTGAGGTGATTTCTGAAAATGGGCAGAGACTACTTTCCTAGCCTCCAGGGGAAACTATTCCCCCATTGAGATGCCAAGACATATCATCATGAAGTTGTGGGTATTTCTATCTTTCAGGTGGAGGAGGTCCTTGGTGATGACCCTGATGTGAAGGAGCAGTTGTTTGGGGTTCTAAAACAGTATGCAGCCGAGCGTAATGTGGAGAACCTAGCCGAAGCCCTCCCGGACATCTTAATTAGTGAAGACCATCAGCAGCTGATTGACAGCGTCAGGTACCAATCGCATCATCTCTGCGGGATTACTGTAGCCAATGGTGTTTTACCCGGTACAAAGGTCATGCACAACCTAAAGAGAGAATGGTATTTCTCACCAGCATTGGTCCAAAAATAAGCGTCTCTGTGTGCTTCAAATGCTGCCTGCCTTAGCAACATTTGTTACAGGTACACTCCTCTCCATTATTAAGCCTATGTACAGATTTGAATGAGCAGCAGCTATAGGCAGGAAGGAAGTGCAAGGCTAGCTAGCATTACAGTGCATTACAGTATTTAAAATACATTTATTTTCCATATTGGTTCAGTAAGTGGTGATTACATTTTGTCTGATACTAAGATTATCTCTGACATTTAAGATGCTTGTCATTTTAACAAAAAATAAATAAAATACATGCCAGGGGAGCTATGAATGGGAATATGAATGGTAATTTTAATAAATAATATTCAAGTGGTCTATCAAGTGTTACAGGGTTTTACTGCGCAGCATTGAGCATAGACGGAGTCTTGTAAACCTTGGTGTAATTATTGACCAAAGACTTTATTTACAACAGCGTCCTAATTGGTATAACTAAGAGTCTCAGAACACGAGTGCTGATCTAAGGTTAAGTTTTGCCTTTTATTTATTTATTTAGTGAATAAAGTATATATGGGTAGGACCAGGTTTGTAGATCAGCACACCTACTAAGAGAAAATAAATGGCATAACAATTAATATTTCATAGAAAAACTGCTTTAATCTGCATTTTACTCCAAAAAAGTAATTGGAAGATAATCATTTATGTGACAGAGCTATATGTCCTTGACCAGATGTCATCTGCAGGCTGTTTGGTGGCGTGGGTGAGCATATTACATTCTAGGTCTCAAATAGCACCCTGTTCCCTATTCATTTCACTGTCTTTGACCAGGTAATAGGTAATAGGGTACCATTTGGGATACTAAACATTTCTCCTTCAGGTACAGAGGAAAACTGTCTAAGTCCCCAAGGAATATCACCTTTCTTTCTTCTCAGCATTGACTGTAAAACAGGAAACAAAGACTTGCTTGCACAGGCACTTTCTATGTGTGTATGTGTTTGAGACGCTAAGAGGCGTACACACAAATTCTCTCTCTCTCTCTTACTTTTATTTATATCACATTGTTGATTATCATATTTTTCCTGTCCTTTTATCTCGCTCTTTTACAGGCTTTTTGCTGTTCATGGCAGGCGCCACACATTCACCTATATCGTCTTTGGACAGTTCTATACTTTAGAGAAACTTAAACATACACCACACCCACACACACACCACAACACACACACAAACACTAAAAACTCTTCTGTTTTGGATTCATAAACACTGCAGAAAGCCATGCTGCTGATGATTAACTGCTTCAGGTGAGAACTCGCTTGTTGAACATTGCTTTTTTGGACAGTTGTGTAGTAGACATGTAGTAGTAGACATGTTGTAGTAGTAGACATGTTGTAGTAGTAGACATGCAGTTATTGTGCACTCGACAAGGCTCAGTATAGAATGGAGAACATTTTTGTTTTGTTTTTTAATTCTGTGAGTATGCCAGTTGGATACATTTTGTGGTCTTCTCATCTTTCGGCAACTCATTTTGAGACCACAGAAAGTCATTGAGTTAAAAAGATTGTTGCTGTTTGTCTATAACTGAACCAATAACAATTGGTGGTCAGGACTGTTTTGTGTCAGGGAAGGGAAATGCATTGGTATTGTTACTTGACAGCTAAGCTACCAATTGCAAGGATTGTGGTTTATGTCATTTGATTTTCAAGACAAGTATCCTGGCTTTTCATGTGTGGAAGGGTTCCTTTTTTGTTTCTCTTATTTTATCAATTTTGTGACTTTTTTATTCCTCTAGCTATTTGATAAGCTTAAAATGTATTTTAATGTTTTCCGAAACCATTAGGCTGTTTTTGCCGTTGCTTTTCATAACCATTGTTGACTAGAGAGTTTAGTCTGCTCCCTGTCCCAGTGGGAAAGAGGAGATGAGGTAAGAGATAATGATAATATAACCACAGCACTCCTGCTGCAGCATAGGAATGAATCCGGAACATTTTTGCTTTGTCAACAAAAATGTTATTCTCTATCAATTCCCACTGTCCCAAATAAAGCATAACAATGTTAAATATGTAATTAATATCATGCTGCCTTGATTGGTTTTACTAATATCATTAATGACCATTTCCCCAATTTTGTTGTTTCCAATTTTATCTCTGGCCCAGTGTCACAGCAACAACTCCCAATGTTTTCAGGAGAGTTATAGCTTGCAGCAAATCTTCCTCCTAGGAAATTGCACCAATCAGGAGCTCACATGGATCAATACAAATGAGGGCACCCTAACACAACGCTTACTGACCTCACAACCTAAGTTAGCTTTGTAGCAGGCCATTTCACCTGAAGGAATCACCAGAGTACAATAACACCAGGAAATAACACAATTTACCCCCAATTTCCATTGCCCATTGGGGGCCTCCGTGGTACTCATCAGCTAGCAGCATAGTCAGTGCTCAAACAGAGTGATCACGTGGCCCTCATTCACATTATTGTTCTCTTCAAACATCAAAACAGGGAAGAGCTGGTGCAGGTTCATGCTCTACTAAAACACAATATTACCTTTCTTGGCCTGGGCTCGGCGCTTGGTCAATTATGGGATTGCTTGAAATCTATGAAGTACATGAATATCACAGAAGACTGTTTGAGACTTACTCTTCAGCCCTTAAGTGTCCATGTGTGCTGCTCAAGAGCCTGACTTGAGTAGTGCAAAGAGTTAGGGGGATTAGGAGAGGACAATAGTGTGTGTGTGCAAGGCAGGGCATATTGGTTTCAATGCCAGGCATGAGCTGAAAGAAGCTAGCTTTGTGACGTCCATGACACACGTACACAAACGTAGTCACGCAAACACAACAGCCATGAGTTGAGAGAGAATACCAGAACGATGTTGGCCATCACCACCTTCCTTTGTACAATCCATTATCTTCCCAAGTCCCAGCCACATATGGCTCATGTTTTATCCATTGGCTTGTTACTAATTCGCCCTTATTCGGGACTTTTGTTAAGGTCGTAGTTGCCATGTTTGTACTCAGCCATGTCTTCTGAAGTCTTATAGTTATTAATTTGGTAAAATAATATGCAGTAGCTCTCAAATGTATTCACACCCTTGAACATTTCACACCTGTTTTTTTTGCCACTGATCCACGGTATATATATGTACACCGATCTGCCATAACATTATGACCACCTGCTTAATATTGTGTAGGCCACCCAGCCCTGACACGTCAAAGCATGGACTCCACTAGACCTCTGAAGGTGTGCTGTGGTATCTGGCACCCAGACATTAGCACCAGATCCTTTAAGTCCTGTAAGTTGCGAGGTGGGGCCTCCATGGATCGGACTTGTATGTCCAGCACATCCCACAGATGCAAGATTGGATTGAGATCTGGGGAATTTGGAAGCCAAGTCAACACCTTGAACTTGTTGTGTTCCTCAAACCATTTCTGAAAATGTTTTGCTTTGTGGCAGGGCTCGTTATTTTTCTGAAATAGGCCGATGCCATCAGGGAATACCGTTGCCATGAAAGGGTGCACATGGCCTGCAACAATGCCTAGGTGGGTGGTACATGTCAAAGTAATATCTGCATGAATGACAGGACCCAAGGTTTCCCAGTAGAACATTGCCCAAAGCATCACACTGTCACCGCCAGCTTGCCTGCTTTCTATAGTGAAAACTGGTGCCATGTTTTCTCCAGGTAAGCAACGCATACACACCAGGCCATCCATGTGATGTAAAAGTACAAATGATTCATCAGACCAGGCCACTTTCTTCCATTGCTCTGTGGCCCAGTCCTAATGCTCACATGCCCATTGTAGGCGCTTTCAGCAGGGGACAGGGGTCAGCATGGGCACCCTGACCGTTCTGTGGCTATGCAGCCCTGTATGCAATGGCATACTCAACAACTGCGATGCACTGTGTGTTTTGACACTTTTCAATCAGTACCAGCATTAGGTTTTTCAGTTATTTGAGCTACAGAAGCTCGTCTGTTGGATCAGGCCACACAGGCCAGCCTTTGCTCCCAGCGTGCATCAAGTTTCCACAACTCTGAGAATATATTTTTCCAGCAGGTCAATGCTACATGCCAGACAGCTAGGTCAATTAAGGTGTGGAAGGTGGATTACCAGATCAAGACCCTGTCATGGCCAGCCCAATCTCCAGACCTGAACCCCATTGAAAATCTCTGGAATTTGATCATGATCAAGAGGAAGATGGATGGTCACAAGCCATCAAACAAAGCCAAGCTAATTTAGTTTTTGTGCTAGGAGTGGCATAAAGTCATCCAGTTGAAATGTGACAGACTGGTGGAGAGCATGCCAAAACACATGAAAGCTGTGATAAAAAATAAATAATTATTTGCATTAATTGAGACCTGAAAACAACACATATTTTTTAGGTTATTTTGACCAGTTGTTATTTTCTACAAATAAATACTCAAAATTATATATATATTGTGGCCAGCCTAAGGCACACCTGTGCAATACTCATGCTGTCTGATCAGCATCTTGATATGCCACACCTGTGAGGTGGATGGATTATCTCGGTAAAGGAGATGTGCTCACTAACACAGATTTAGACAGATTTGAGAACAATATTTGAGAGAAATAGGCCTTTTGTGTACATAAAGAAGTCTTAGCTCTTTGAGTTCAGCTCATGATAAATGGGGGCAAAAACAAAAGGGTTGCAGTTATAATTTTGTTCAGTGTATATATATCCAGGTATTAACCACCTTTACTCACTATTTTGTAGAGGATCCCTTAGGAGAAATTACAGCCATGAGTCTATGAGTTATCTGGATAAGTAGCTTTGCACCTCTGGACATAGAAATATTCACCCATTCTTTTTTTTATAAATTGTTCAAGCATCTATAATCTGTAAATAGCCATTTTCAAAATGTTCCACATATTATCAAATAGATTGAGGTTCAGACTTCAATTTGGCTTCTATGGAATTTCTATGTGCTTTGCAGCAACCATTTTGCTCTCTAACTGTCCAAGCTTCACTGATGCAGAGAAAGATCCCTATAGCATGATTCTGCCACCATGCTTCCCAGGAGAAATGGTATTGTCCAGATGACTTGCATTACTAGGCTTGTGCCCTAGCGCTTAGTTTTGAGGCAAACAATAATATTTCGGTCTCATCAGACCATAGATTTGATGTTATGAGCAGATGCACAGTTCATATTTTCCCCATTTCTAAATGATGGACTTCAATGTGCTCTGGGGGATATTCAATGCCTTGGATATGTAACTATATCCCACCCCTGATTGACATTCAATGCCTTGTCTGATAGATATACAATGCCTTGCCTGATTTATATTCAATGCCTTGGATATGTTATTATATCCCACCCCTGATTGATATTCAATGTCTTGGATATGTTATTATATCCCACCCCTGATTGATATTCAATGCCTTGGATATGTTTTTATATCCCACCCCTGATTGATATTCAATGTCTTGGATATGTTATTATATCCCACCCCTGATTGATATTCAATGCCTTGGATGTTATTATATCCCTCTCCTGATTGATATTCAATGCCTTGGATGTGTTATTATATCACAAGCCTGATTAATATTCAATGCCTTGGATATGTAACTATACCCCACCCCTGATTGTTGCTTTTGAAAAATCTTATTATTGAATGTATGTTCATCTTCATTATGGCGTTTTTGTTAGGAATTATATTAACTGACTGGGACCTCCCAGAGAGAAGTATTTTTACCCTGAAATCTTGTGAAACACCTAGAAGTCTTCTTTTGTCTTACAGGTAATATGCCATTGGTGAGCTTGTTAGTGCTCTCTTCTTTTTAATGTGCTAATAAGAGCTCATTTAAGCTCACTGAACATTTTGACTATGTCTATGGTTAATTTCTACTTGCTAATCTATGTCATGACAGCCAGCTTGACGCTTTAATACACTTTCATCTTCATTTTGGCAGACACCAGCCAACAGCATCTGAAAGGAAATGCCAAACGCATTGTAGTTTTCATACTGATTCAGGAGTAACTTTAACATTGAATAATATTTTCCATCAACATATGACAACTATACTGTAAACTGTATTGATTTAATAAGTAAATCAAAAATGACATATCTTTGCCATTAGAAATCATTTTCAAAGTGCTAAAAAGATGCATTATCTTCAACCATGAAGTAAATACTACCTACAGGGGACCTCTGCACTGTCCTGGGGAGGTCCTGGCAACATGATTCCCTTAGGGGCTGAAAAATGAGTGTTCTAAGGTCATGACTAGGTCTTCAGTGATGTCCTGGTAAATTGCAGGGTACTACACAAAGGTTGCCCAGAGAATGTCCTTTTCGTATCATTATGAAATGTCCCTGTGGCTCTGTAGAAAGATTCTCTTTAAGGTACGTAATCCTGTTTGCCAGTAGATTCTGCTTTCTTTCTTTTTCTCTCACCCTTTCTCTATGTCTCTGCAAATTTTTCTATCACTGTTGTTTTTCATTCTCTCTCGGCTCTCTCTCTTTCTCTCACACACACACACACACACACAACACACACACACTTACTCTCATGCACATCAACCTTGCTGCTGAGGTGATATGTCTCATGTGCCCTGTGCATTCAGATGTAAAAACTCAGTCCTCTTCCGCTTTATATAAACTTGACCAGCCAGTCTATGCCTCTGTCCCAGCGAATCTGCCCATCTCTCTCCATGGATCTGTTCTATTTTTAAGTAGCCTACTTTCTATAATAAATTATTTCTTAGGATTCTGACGCACTCATCATCACAACTTGAAAACCTATTGGTTAGCAAGAGCTGGAACATTCTGCCCAATATTGTGCACTTCAATTGTCATGAGTATTAAGTATTAAAATATACATCTTAATGCTTATATCTGGTATGTTATTTGGTAATTTGTACCGTTATATGGGCAAATTGTATTGTGTACAGATATAACTGTTCAGCAGATGATTGATCAGAAAGCAGTTCAGTTAGTTATAAAAGGAATGAGGTATGATGAATATGTCAAGATTGAGAGTCTTATGAAATGCTTTCCTGCCAAGAGTTCACCTTGCACAGGCACCTGATCCCATTGCACAATATCAGTCTGTGGAGGCTGGGATTCAGACAATTTGGGCATGGGGCGTTTCCAGTGGGTGTTGAGAAAAGTTCAACTTGAATGTGATTGGATCGACCTGCCACTAATCAAACCAACAACCCATATGACGTAGTAACAAAGTCACATACTCTACATCCAGCAACAGAAATCAAACAAGCATATCAATAACTGTAACAGATAAAGATGTCTGAAAATGACTATGGCTGCCTTTGTCACGAACATGTGGTCATCAAAAGCCCATTAAAGTACCAAGAAAAAATTTGAAAAAACAAAACTTGCTAATAAAACAATGTCAACGAAAGAATAACAGCATTCGGTTTATCATTGCCGAACATTCCTGAAAAATCTATCAATTAGTACCCGTCATCATCTAGACCACACCCATAATTAATGAAATCCCAGTTAAACGGTAGCCGGCTCCAAACTTAAGCCTACACCAGAGTGGATGTCCGTGGAGTTTTTAAATGTAAACTTGTGGGATCAGGTGGCTGTGTGAGGCTAATCAATAGCGGCAGTTAACTGAAATGAATTATGGCCTAGTGGGCTTTAGGAGTGATGCTTGTGTGATGGCTATCAGAGCAAAGATTACTGTTGGTCATTTTTACAAGGGTTTACTTGAATGTGGGGGTCACTTCACTGCGTAAAAAGAAAACTATTTTGGCTTTAACTATACACTGAAGGTGGAGGATATGGCTATGAAATGAGAGTGAGCAGTCCAACCATATGCACACGTCGTTTTTAGTGTTGGCATACTCTAACTACCCAGTACCTCCCCATTTATTGCAAGGATGTTTGGGTGGCATGAAAGATGTAGGTGTATGTCATAAACATGTTAGATGTTCTTAGAGCTGCAGTATGGTGTAGTGCGGTCGGCAGAGAGTTCACTGAAGAGCCAGCTGAGGGAGAACTCTTCAGGGACAACCTCATTAATGTCACTAGCAGGAGTTGTCGTAACCAATTCAAACGCGTGATCAGCCCTGGATTTTACAGTTTTAGATCATTATTTTGTGTCTAACACAGGGAGCTAATTTTTGCTCCTTTCGCATTCCTTATTTTCTTAGACTTGTCAACAGTGGCGTAGTTAGGCCTGGGCGTCCATGGCTATAGCCCCAGATCTTTTATGAATAGCCCCGGATCTCAAACTGACCAAAGAAAATTACAATAAAAATAGCACATGATCTTTTAATCAATAATTCCGATCATGCATTATTACGATGCAGACGTGTAGGCTGCTAGTGTGTACATTGACATTTTCAGCATGTTAATCCAAACCCGGGCGGGGCAGGTGGGTGGGCTATGCCCCGAATGTATTGTGAAGCTAGCGATGCCTCTGGTTGTCAATCAGAATGACTCGCACCAGAGCAGGTGTTTTCACAAGTTCTCTCCGATTATCCAGTGCTAAACCAGGGGCTGTAAAGTTGCATTGGAAACAAGCATGCAGCATAGGAAACATCCCAACTAGTGGCTCTAGACACAGAGTAACCACAAACAAAACAATATCCATGGAAGGAACAGTAAGAAGCTAAAATTCTACAACTGAGGGAAAGCAAGGGGAAGTTAACAAACTGAGTATAATGTCACTGTCAAAATACAGGAGCTGGTAAACTGGTAGCCGAGGTCTGTGTTATGCCCATACTTGAAATATCAGCTTGACTCAAGTCAATAGACGACTGTATGGTCTGTAGAATCTCCAGAGAACAGTAATTTTTTAAATTTTAAATAGAACATTTTCTCCATGCACAAATGATTTGCTGCGATGTGGGGGGCCCCCTCTAAATCACGCATTAAGGCCTGCAAATGGCTAGGGCCAGCTCTGCAATCCTATTTCTAAATTTGCTCATCAGTGGATCTTACAGTCTGTGCTAACCTGTCTCTGTAATTCCAAAGGGACTCTACACTTCTCACTCTCCTCGCTCCCTCCTTACACGTTTTTTCCTCGATCCTCTGAGAAACGAGACGATTAATCCTTTAGTCTCTTCCATTCTCTCTCTGGGTGACTCCTTGGACACACTTGAGCATTTCGGAATCCCAGTGGTTGCCATGACTAGCTCTAGGTGACCCAGTAGTGGAGCAAAACAAAGAGGGGCTTATTATTTCAAGTTAACTGGCTTAGGTTTTTTTCCACATCTTTGGAGTTTTAGGAGAGCATGACACTTTTTTTGTTCTCATTCTCTCTGTCAATCTATCTCAATATTTGAGATGATTTCTTAGCCTGCAGCAAGCCAGAGCTTTTGGAGATCAATGGTACCTTCTACTTCTCTTATTCTTCTCTGTTTTCCTGGACTTGTTTTTTTTAATTAGAACATATGCGCTAACTACCATTAAGACTGAGTCTGGTCTGATCTGAAGAACTTCCTTGTATCCCTGAAGAGCCATGGAGAGGGATAAAAGCATCTCCCGGCATTTTCGGTACAGTACTCTGTGGGCTTAGATTTTTTTTGTCATTAGCTTATTTTGCACTGAATTGAATGAAGTTACTTCTGAGCATGCTTTGCTGTTTCATTAAAATTATCAGATTAAAGTGTTTGAGTTTCATAAGCCAAATAATTGCCAAACTGTGAATATGATATAATTGAAGAATTTCAGTATTTAGTACTTTTACGTTTTTTTTATTATGTACAATAAATGTATGTAAAAAAAATCAATTAAATACATGCATAATAAGCTCACAGATGGCACGTTGCTTTAAGGGATTCTTTCATAGCACAAAGTTGACCACCAGCATCTAGGTTTCAGCATTAAATGTGGCTCCTGTTGAAGAGTGGCTGGAAAGCCACCATGAGTAATGCAAATTGGCCAGCAAAGCCTGGGTAGCAGGTAGGCAACGTCAGCATGGATTTCCTGGTCTCATCACACTTCTGCGACTCCCTAAGGCAGTTCATGCGCCTGCAATGCTAAGTGAGGTTGTCCCGTGTGTGACTACGTTGTATGTCACGCGACTTCCTGGTTGGAAGAGATTGTCATGAGTACCATGAAGAAAGATTGCCACAAGCGTCAGTTAAATATGCAAACTGCTCCTCTACATCTATCCCAACTGGGTCTTACAAGACATAATTGACATTGATTCTGTTTTAATAACTCTCCCACATTCTGGTTGTCATTCTTTCCTAAGTGTGGCTCGTCCTTGATCCAACCCTCCTCCATCTCTATTTATAGGTAGACTCGACCTGCTTCTAATTGAGGGCAAACAAGGCCTACATCACAGAGGCCTACATTAGTACTTAACATGAAGTTTGCTTTAACTCTATTTCAAGGCAGAAAGTTGATATGCCATATTTCTTCGTATGACAGTATAGAGATTTATTTGATCGACATTTTTCTTATCCAGTGCTTTCAGAAGCAGTGCTTGAAGGGTTGGCTCAAGCACAAGTGTTTGGGAGAAGCTGGTATCAACTACATGTTTCTGGTACAGAATTTGGTCTTGAATGCATTATGAATTCTATCTGGTAGATTGTCTGTAGTCTTACAGAGAAATCCAATGCAACATCAGAGTTAAGTGCGATCTCTACGTCAGAAATCACCTACTCAAACAACCGTGCCTATTCTATTTCAATATTTTCTTTATTCTCAACCTAGAGAACAGAAGTTTCTGTTCAAAACATTGCCAGTTAATGGCTTTCTTTCATGTTAATGTAGTCAACTTTGTCATGTCCAACAACTTTATCTGATGCTATCAGCAAACTGGTACTTGTGGAGTAGAACATTTGCAACTTTCACATGGAGATTGCCTCAGTGGCTCTGCCCATGGTCTAACATCACCCAACCCAAACCGTGTTGGGCAAACAGTGCTAGGAGAAGTGTTACAGTTGCACCACTAAGTCGTTAGGCTACATGTGTTCATGGAATATCTTCTGCCTACTGTAGAGTTTTGCCCGGCTAGTTAAGTATTTAAGTTCAACATCTCATAGACATTTTTGAGTAGTACATTATTTAATGTGACTTTTGCAGTAGCATATCTTAACTGGTGGACAACTTGGTCCACCAGTTAAGTGGTGGACCAAGTTGACTGGTGGAGTTGGTTTACAGCATACTAAGAATTCCCTTTGCAGCATACTAGGTGTCACGGTCGAAGGAGGGCAGGAGAAGAGGCGTAGAGCCAGTGTAAGAACACAGTTTTGGATGAGATTTAGATTTGAATCAGTTTAGTCATTGAATAACTACAGTTCTTTCAAACAGCCTTTTAATTGTAATCACAAAAACCAACAAATGGCGTCTCAACCCATGAACTGCAGCATAACAGGCACAATTATTGATCCACAATTGAAAGTAAAACAAGGGCAACTTACATAGGTCCCCAATTAGAAGCAATTAATTGGGGACAAACCAAACTGCAGAGCCGAGAAGCCTAGATGCACCTCTGCTCTCAGGCCCTGACTGTGGCCCCCAGGCACATAGAGTTGCCTAGAGGCCCCAAGCCATTACCTGACGCTAAGAATGTTGTGGCACAGACATTTTTAGCTAAATATGTCCACAGTCAAACTAAATGTATTGAAATATATGGGTGTTGTCTGCGAACTCAAGGCTATGAGATATATTTTAAAGCTAACTGTTTTAAGATTATCAGCAACTGTTCCTTAGACCTCCTTACTGCAATTCTGTGTGAATTCGAACACATTAAGCACTAACTATGGGAATTTTTGATTACTATCTCAAATTTTCTTTTTCATTATTCATTATATATCAATACAGTTTTCAAAACTAAAGAGTAAAACTGATTTGTAAAGCATTTCTTGCTATACTAGTGTACATACATATGAAATACATGTTTTTTTGCATTTTCTATTTATTTTATTAGTACTATCCCTAGAAAGCATTGTGTATTTGAAGAAAATCACACACTTAATATATAATAAATATTACACTTGAATTGTATCTTTTTACTCGATGAATCGCAATGCTGTAATAATCAGCGGATTAAACAATTATCATAAGAGTTCTTATTTGCACCACTATTTAAGTTCATTTCTAACCTTCACAATGTTTGTATCTGTGTTGCTGGTTTCTCCGGTACAATGACTGTACTGTAATAAAAATGTACTGTAAATATACTATATAATGGAATCAATTTAAAATCCACCAACCTGACTCCCGTCTGAATCTATTCACTGTGGTTCCCTAGGAAACCTATTTTTGTGGCCTATTTTTTCTGAAACATGTAAATCACTGTAGTAACATTAAACCCCTATATGCAAGGTGAACACATGGCCAGCTAAACAGTGACATTGTTGACTGCAGATTCTTATTTGCCATTGCAAAAAAGCGCAGGAAGGCATACAATCAGCAGTAATCACAGTATACATGAATATTTACTTTGGGTGTGTATGTGTTCCTTTTGGTTGGCATGGGTGATTGAGAAAGAGCAAGAAGAATCAAATAGAATTAAATATCAAAACTGTTACCTAAACAATACAAAAAACATGTATGTCTAGTAGATGCCATGCAGTTATTTAAAACAGAACATGCAATAGCCAATAACTGTAAAACATGTGGACCCACTAACACGTATTAAACGACTAAGTAGTGCTGTTCCCTCCTATGTACTTCTCTGTCCGTTAGAGTCACTGCCTCAGTTTGTACTTCTCTACCCGTTAGAGTCACTGCCTCAGTTTGGAAATTCAATGGTATTCAAGGGAAGCTCAACATCTCTATGTAATTAAAACGACTCCACACTAGCCTCCTCTTCTCTGATTAGACACAGCAGTGGGCGCTGTGTTTGTGTGTTTGTGTGCACGTGTGTAGGCGTGCATGTGCTTGTGTGTGTAGGATGTGTGCTGGGACGGATTGGGACGGATTGGGACTAGAGAGAGGAGGAGAGCAGTGTTCTCTCCAGAATGACAGTGGTTGCTCTTGTTCTCCTACAGTAGCAGTGTGCAGGGGGTTTATACCTGGAGCTGCTACGAAGAGAGACACTGTGAGGGAAGTCACTCTGTTAACCTCCTTTTCACAAACAGACATACAGGTACTACTGGTCTCCATTCTTCACCATGGGATTGTGTGGACAAAGAGCTGTTTCTTCTGATGATTTTTAATCAGTTTTATGGATACCATGCTACTGATTTGGCTCCTTTATGTTGACTGGACTAAATATATTTGTAGAGATACTTTCTTGTGATTCATAAGCTTTTCACCATCAACTGAGCTTCTTTTGCTCTTCCTGGATTGGCGTATTTAGATTAACTCTGTTTCATAATGGATGCTTTGGATTGAAAACCTTGCTTCCTGTATCTTGAGTCTGTTTTCATCAGCCTTTTAAAGTCTGTTTTGTACTCCAAGGGGTGCATAGGGAACCTGAGTGTCTGGTTAGCAACCTGTGGTGACCCGACTATTTAGCCTCAGACTGGACTGGACACCAGGGAGAGGAGGCACTGACATCAAACACAAATCCATAAAAGAGAAAATAAACAAAGAACGTATTCCCCTCTATGTATTACTTTCTTCATCTCTCTTTCCCTCTTTCTCTCTCTCACTCTCAATACCTATTACCCTCACTCGCTGAATCCTCTTCTAAACACCCATCAGAGTTTCCGTCAGCCTCGCTGACTCGGTGGCTCTGACTACTGCGAGCGGGAAAAAAAACTTCCTTTCATGTTTGCCATTCCATCTATCATGTTGGCCAGGATCTTTATCCCCAAGAAACATCGGGAACGCTTTGACGACGTCGTGTCCCAGAGCCTGATGGGCCGACTCAAGGGGCGGAGCTTCAGCGATCCGAACCGCAACCGCCTACGCCGGAGCCGCAGCGAGGACCACCCAGAGCGCTTGCTGGTGTCCACCCGCGCAAGCTCTGTCCCCCGAACGCATGCGGAGGAGAGCATGGCGCCCACTGCCCGCGGCCTCAGGAAGACTACCTCCCTGACTGCAGGGCATGTCAACGCTGCGCCCCCTCGCAGGTAAGAGCTGTAGTTGATGACTATTCCAGCGGTAACAAGGCCTGCCCACAGCGTGCCGCGCAGGAACAGCTTCACTCTCTCGAACTGGAGTAACTAAAGAGGTACAAGCCTGCCAGAGACTGATTCTGTTCGCGGATGCTCTAGATACATTTTAGTTGATGAATTATACGATTGAATAGGCTTTTTCATAGATTGATGAATGCTGATTCAGCGCTTCTTTCAAGGGTATCAATGTACGTTAAGCTGATGTTAGTTAAAAGATTCCAGTACATAATAAAACACACCAGATTAAATCCAAACTATTATTTTTATCCAGGCATGTCATTTATATGAAAGTGGAGTGACACATGGAACCGGCCATTGACTGCGTTTATTTAACACCAAGAGCATAGTGATGGCTGAAGGTGAGGGAGTAATCAAACTCAAACAAACCACTGTGGCAGGGATGCAACTTTATCTGAGGGGCGATTTCCTGCTGGCGGTTTAGGCAGAATGGGTTTGAGTGGTTACCTCTCTGGCAGCTTCCCCAACCTTCTTATGATGTGGGGTCACCCTCTCTCTGCCTGGTAATGGCATTTCCTTCTCTCCAGCTCATTTAAATTCTCCCACTGTATAACCTTATGCCTTGACATTTTCCACTCTTCCCCTGAGTGGCTCCAGACAAGGTCCTGATGGGGCCCAGGGGCGGGGCTAGCCTAACTGACTGCCTCTGGGAGGTTCTGGAACTCCTTTCGGGGTTTTGGTGTGATACTGATAAAGGAGACGGGGGAGAACCTTCACATAAAAAGGCATTATCGAATGACCAAGGCGTTATGTAGCATTCCACTCCAATTAGCACAATTATTTCCAATTTGGTTTAATTACATTTCGCTTTGAAATACATTTCTACTGCATTGCCAGACTGTACAAGTATGGCCTATGAACAAAGGTGTGCGTGATGGCATTAAAATAGGCTGATCATTGGCAATCTGCTGAAAACAACACACTCTCAGCCTATTTCAAGCATTGTTTTGAATGTACCTGCTTGCCTACTAGGCAAATTCAACCAAGTCCCTGTCACCCTTTCAAAAACAGAGAGCCTTGATCAATGTTCCTTCCAGTTTGATTCTGTCTACCTGCTCAGACAGTACAGTAAAACACTCTGAATATTTATCATCGACTATAAATACTTTCAGAGTGAAACAATTGCAGTGAAGTGTAAAGAGAGTACCTTTTTTCTTGGCCCCTACTCACCTAAACATGTAATGAAGTTATACTGTCTTTTAGCATGTAGTGTCTACGTGAATGCATGGTGTGGTTGTACACTGGTAATTATTCTGATGTAACTTGCATATTAGGCCCTGGGTGTCCTATTCCCCATATATCGCACACTATATTGTACAGTACTTTTGAATAGAGCCTCATAAAAATGCTCTAAAGGGCCCACAATTGGAATCCAGAGCTCTGTAATAGGATTCAGTGAAGTGAATTGCTGTATTTCAGGACAACAGGTAACGTGGTTGTGGCTTTATTGTTACAGTACTTGTTTGCATTTGATGGAGAGTGTATACCAAAAAAGTTCCTTAATGGTTCTTCGGCTGTTTTTGGTTCAGAAAATGTAAAAATCAACTAGGAATATCAACCAGGATCATACATTTTTTTCTCCTTTGATCCCCCAAACCAAATGTCATCTTTCATCCCACAAACCAAATGACATCTTTCATCCCCCAAACCAAATGTCATCTTTCATCCCCCAAACCAAATGACATCTTTCATCCCCCAAACCAAATGACATCTTTCATCCCCCAAACCAAATGACATCTTTCATCCCCCAAACCAAATGACAGCTGACAAGAAAGTATTCAAGTATTTGTGGGTGCAGGTTGAAGTGGACAATGTAATATGTAGTACCTGCACACAGTTGTCCCTTATTAACCACTCACTTTCATTGGTGGAGCCTCACCGGCCAGAGCCAGGTAGATGTGAATGATGATTACTGCGTTTCCATTCACTTATTAAGAACACCAGAGACCCAGGTGCTTCCCAGCTCTATTGTGTTTTTATCTGTACTAAAGGACAGTTCGAGTCTGCAAAGGCAACCTGAGTTTTGGATTCACTCTAAGGGGCCATGCACCTGTATGGATTGATTCAATTATCCCAGGTAGGTTGCATTGTGTTTATGTGTGTATGTGTGTGTTTGTTTGTGTGTGTGGGTGTGTGTGTGTATGTGTGTGTGTGTGTTTGTGTGTATGTGTGTGTGTTTGTGTGTGTATGTGTGTATGTGTGTATGTGTGTATGTGTTTGTGTGTGTTTGTGTGTATGTGTGTATGTTTCTGTGAATGGGTGTGTGTGTGTATGTGTATTTGTGTGTTTGTTTGTGTGTGTGTGTGTGTGTGTGTGTGTGTGTGTGTGTGCGTGTGTGCATGCGTGAGTGCATATGTCATTTACTGAAAAAGGAAGATGTGTACAGCGGACTGACTAAAAGAGATACAAGTGATGGAACATAGTAGAAAGGCATACACACACACACACACACACACACACACACACACACACCATGTGGGTTAGTGTAAATCCACAGACAATTTTCTTTGACAACCTGTACACTATTTTGGCTTTGCAGGAGTTATTTTGCTCCAGAGTTCACACCAACTAGGTATTTTCTGAAGCTTTCTAGTGGTCCATCTGTGAAAAGACTCTTTAGCTTCACATACGCCCCCCCCACTCTATCCCCAGGAAGTCCAGCAGAGAAAGCAGGACTCAAACCCGGAGACCGCATCCTGTTTCTCAATGGACTTGACATGAGGTTAGAAAGCATATTCATATGTTGTTTTGATGAGGATTTAGAACAATACCTGATAGATGTGTTGTATTCAAAGAATCTGTTAACCGGTGGTAATATATCAATGGCTTATATATTGTAACGACTGCAATATAAGGTTTTGGTACAGGGAGTTTTTGTTGTTGACCCCATTAGAGTGTTGTGTTCATGTTCATTTCTAGGGCAGATACAGTATTGGTGATTGTAGAACTAATGTTGTACAGAACATTTTAGACTATATGAGAAAACTGTTTAAAGACATCTGAGCTGCGTTTATTTGTCCTGGTCAATAAAACAAGTTATCACAAGTTTCAAGGTTTATTAATCAAATGCTGTGAACAGCACAAAGTCATACTGCACAATGAAATACATATAACATGGTACCAGACATGAGACCCCTGCACATTTTTCTTTCCTTTCCAATTTTTTTTAAGGAAAGTTTTGTGTGAGGAACAGAAGCATCCAATTTGCAGTGGTCTAAAAAAAATTCCGAAACTGTAGATAAAGACAGACTAACAGCAATCTGGGTAGGATTATTGAACATTTAGATATGGCAAGTATGGCGGTCATATACATAACAGTGTGACTTAGCAGTCTTTGATACAGAGTTATTGAAATATATGAGTGTATAAAGCTTATGAATGGTGGCATAACATACTACAATAACATAGTGAGAAATAATAATAAGTAAAGACCCCAGGTTACAAAGAAACAGTAATACAATGAACACTCAAATATCGTGTATTCTGTGGGACATTTTTATGAGCTTCTGGCTGGATTTGACATAACTCTTATTGTCTGCGTTTGCCTCACTGTATGTGACAAACACAGCCTCAGTTATGTAATGGTTGGGGCTCTTAGGTACTCAATCATAAACCGAGTGTGTTCAATCTGCTTCAGATAGGAATTTGCTGTGTAGTTTGGGGTCAATAACAAGCTGAAAGAGTTTTCACCAATTAGTCAAAGATGTAAGATCTTGTTACACTTCTCATTGTCAGTGCATTTACTTTTGTGCCAGATGCTGAGCTAGCAATTCACGGGATTTCCCAAAAGGGACTTTTAATTACTTTTCATGAAATGCAGACAGTTTTTGGGACATCCACTGCTTTGTGGATCTTCAACTTGTCCAGCTTCCCAGGTATCAATAACCTTTAGAACAACACAAAACACTCATTAGCTTTTTTATTGTGTTAATGTATATTTGCACATTATAATGAATGAACAGTGTTCATTAGTAAGAGTCCATTTGTTTCATGAACCAGGATAAAAGACATTTAAAATAGCTTAAAAAAATGTATGAACGTAGCCTGATACTTTTGCCCAGTACTGTGTATCGACACTGTGTTTGTATCTCCACATGTGTCTAAAGGAGCTGTTCACATGAGAAGGTCGTCTCCATGCTGCAGGGCAGTGGTGCCATGCCCACCCTGGTGGTGGAAGAAGGCCCCACTGGCTTTACACTGGCAGAGCCGGAGCAGCAAGGAGGACCAGGACGGGTGTCCCCAGGTGGAGGCGTCCCCCGTTCCCCAGTGCTCAGCTCTCTGCAGTGGGTGGCTGAGATCTTGCCCCCCTCAATCAGGGTCCAGGGGCGCACCTTCGGACAGCAGCTAGAGCACCTGCTCACCATCCAGGAAAGATACACTATCTGCAAAGCCCTGGAGAACTTCTTCCAGCATAGGTAACTGGGAGGGCGGGGAATGGAAAGAGAGTGAGGGTGATGACAAAATAGAGAGAAATAACAGAAAGCTGCAAAATACATCGAGAAGGATGGATTGATAGAGTCGCTATAATAAAGGGAACATATGGGTGAAAGAGACCATGGCCAGACACTGGAACAAACTCTAAGCCCTTTACACTCTAATGTTTGTTTCATGCAAGGTTCATAGGAGCCCTGCTTAGCATCACAGTGATTAGATAGGGTTGCCAGGTGATCCCAACCCCCTTTTAGCTGTTCTCTGCCTGTTTCCATGGCAAAAGGAATGTGGACACTCTGATCGTGGACGTGTTCCCGGTGTTGGATACACCCGCCAAGCAGGTGATCTGGCAGTTTGTCTACCAGCTGTTGACCTATGAAGAGCAAGAGCACTGTCAGAGCAAGATCTCACGCTTCCTGGGGTACAAGGCTGCAGGTGGGTACCGGCTGGAGTGTCGGTGGCATTCATGCCATTACATCTATATTTGTGATTTGGGGTGTTTATGTCTTGATGTTGAAGTGAGGTCATAAATCAGTTATTGTATTCATGTGTGAGTGTATGCATGCATCCGTGTGTGTGTGTATACTGATATACACACTGTGTGTATTCTAGCGCCAGCCCCCCCACCTGAGCCAGAGCCCGCCCCTGAGCCCCATCGCCGTAGCAGCTCCATGAGAGTGACAGGAACCGCCTACAGGGCCAGCATGCGTGGGCGGAGCTCTGACGACCTTGTCATCGGCACTCACCTGGGGATGGGTACTTGCGTTTGTCTATGTCCTTCATCATCATCATCATCATCATCACCAGTAGCAGAATAGAAATACATGTAGCTGACATTAGGTGAAAGTGTTGCTCACACCTCTCAGTTATCTCAAAACTTTGCTGTGATTGGAAATGGAGAAATTCAAATTTGGGGGAATTATGTGAAATGTAATGCTGTTTGTTTTCTGCAGGGGTCCGTACTGATCCGGTGGAGATGGGAATGAGGCTGGCTCCAGGAGAGCGGCAGTCAGGAGATGGGACATCCCTCCCAGAAACTCCAAACAACCTTACCAATGTGAGTACCCAAAGTGACACTGGGAGTAGTGTTCCAGCGTGGCCCTGAAATACTAATAGTTATGGGTTTAATTCCTGCTGTAAATTATGTTGCTCCAGCTGAATTACAACGGCAGGTCAGTATGGCTACAAGCTTCTGCAAAATTGGATATGGTGTATCTAAAAAGCTTGATTAAGACTGTGGTCACCAACCCAAGTTGCTTCACTCCAGCCCAAAAAACACACTGGATACACATACCCAAAGACACAGTGAGTGGCCGATAACTTCAAGCAGATGTGTCAGTGTTAGACAGGAACCAAAGCCTGCACACTACGTGGCCATTCAGCACTCTGAATTTTTGGGGCTTATCTTCAGTTTTTTAGAGAATGATATGTAAGTTGTTATGAAATTACACTTGTTCTCTCTGTCCAGTTGTCTGCAGTGTATGCTGAATTAGAGAATGTGTATTCACTTGTTCTTTCTGTCCAGTTGTCTGCAGTGTATGCTGAATTAGAGAATGTGTATTCACTTGTTCTTTCTGTCCAGTTGTCTGCAGTGTATGCTGAATTAGAGAATGTGTATTCACTGTTTCTCTCTGTCCAGTTGTCTGCAATGTATGCTGAATTAGAGAATGTGTATTCACTTGTTCTCTCTGTCCAGTTGTCTGCAGTGTATGCTGAATTAGAGAACGTGTATTCACTGTTTCTCTCTGTCCAGTTGTCTGCAGTGTATGCTGAATTAGAGAACGTGTATTCAGGGAAGCGGTCCAAGTCCCTGAAGGCTCGAGCCCCTCCGCCTGTGGACAGTCTTATGGAACTTGATGTTCTCCAACATGCAGGTTCTCCATCCATGCATGCTAACACAGGTACTTTTTCCAATATGTGATAACATTGTACTTGAAGTGTTGAGCTTCTTGATGCATCCAGGAAGTCTGGTTGAAATTCTATCATTACAAAAGGGATAAAAAACCAAGGGGGAACAAAATTTGTATGACAACCTCCGTAAACGGTTATTCATTGCATATCCATACAAGATTGTACAGCAGGGACTAGAGGAAAACAATGACAAGCACGCACACACACACACACACACACACACACACACACACACACACACACACACACACACACACACACACACAC